>MKGJ01000164.1:0-28398 GCA_002018255.1 Bretziella fagacearum | reverse complement strand
TTTTTTGAATACGCAAGTACAAGGTTGATGATGGGAAATAAAAGAAAATCAGCTCAACTGGTGTAGTGATGAAGATGAGCCACAGATTGATGTTGCGGAGATGAAAATGCTATGAGAAATGAAGCAAGCACGGGAAGATGTGGATAGAGCGTTGATGATGCGCTAGTCAAAATGCCTGAGGACGCAGAAGTCAAAAGAGGATGTTGTGGGTTGAACAAAGACTCAAATCAACAAATAAAGATGTGGAACGGGGATATGCGAGTCTCCAGTCAAGAGGCTATTCCCAACAGTCGTATTGAGAGTCGAGAGCGTTGGATGGTTGGTGTTTGATGGCTGGAGAGCGATCGCTGGGAGTAGAGGTTGGATGTTAGAAACAATGGCATGCAGAAGGGATAAGCAAAGCAGCAATAGAGGATAATGAGATATCGGCGAGACCAAGGAAACGGGAAGAGGTTGGGTAGCGTGATGTTGGTGACAGGCGGCAACGGTGATGACGGCATTAAGAATAATAAACGATTTTAAGCCTTGGGGTGGTGGTGGGGGGGCGGAGGATGCGTACTTTATCAAGGTAGATGTCGTTATAGACAACGACAAAGGACTCTATCACCAAATGAGCTCGGCGATGACCAAGAGTGGTTTTAATGGGGGTATCAAAGTATCGAAAGCAATCGGTCGGTCGGGTTCGCTGAATGAAATGGCTATAGTCTTAAGACAGTTCAAGAACAAGCTTGAAAAGAAAGAAAAAGAATGGATGAGAGAAGAATTAGAGTCAAAATGAAGAATAGAGCGAAGAAAAAAAAAATTTATGAGAACAAAAAACAAAGGCAAGTCCAGTCCAGTCCCGAAGCGATTGGGCACGTATCAAGAAGAATGGCGAGTGACGATGTGTAATGTGTTGGGTGTATGGGTTGTTGAATGAACGGATGGAAGAATGGCGATCAAAAAGAAAAGAAAAAAAAAGGCGACTGCAGATTAAGATGCAGCGAAAAGGAAACGAAGGAGAAAAAAAAATAGTGAAGCTCCAGGAGAACGAGGGATTGATTGATTTGATTATTCAGTCACTCTTTGGGGCCTCTGTCTCCCAGGTCAAAGCCGTCGCTTTCTGAGAGTAAAGGTCAGGCGTGTAGTGTGTGTATGTGTTGGTTGT
This sequence comes from Bretziella fagacearum, assembly GCA_002018255.1. NCBI lineage: Eukaryota > Fungi > Ascomycota > Sordariomycetes > Microascales > Ceratocystidaceae > Bretziella > Bretziella fagacearum. The sequence continues at coordinate 27,251 of MKGJ01000164.1, read as the reverse complement.
ATGATGGGATTGCTGGGGGCGGAAGAAGAGGAAAAGGAATGGGAAGTTCAAGGCAAAGCCAAGTAAAAAAATAAAATAAAATAAAAAATTAATAATTAATAATTAATAATAAGCAAAATCAATGCAAAGCGTTTTAGCAGTAATTGCGTTGGTGGGTTCTCTATAGGCGGTTGGTAGCATAAAGTTACAGGTGGTCCGAGCCCTACTACAGTGCTTGACTAAAGGATTGCCAGGGTTCTATTGAAGGTTTGTTACGCTGGGAACGAGTTGATAAATGCAGCGGTTGGAACGGGGGACGACAGAAAAGAGCAAAGAGGCAGGCGACAAGCCATATTTACAAGTGAGTCCGCACAGACAAAAAAGTATCTATCTCTTGAGATGGTGAAAATTAATGTGGGTGATCTGAGAAGATATAAAGGGGATTGAACATGAATGAGAGATCAATTACAGGAGGCTCCGATAACCCTAAGTAGCTAATGTTTTCTTTTTCTTGGAGGGTTCAGCCTTGAAGGAATTTTAGAACTTTATCCAAAAGAAGCAGGTGCTCCAAGGCTGAAAAAAATCCTTTTGTTTTGCTTGTATTCAAAGACAAAAATGGAAAGTGCACACACAAAATAGAAAAGAAAATAGAAAAGAAAAAAGAAGGAAAAAAGAAGGAAAAAAGAGCAAATCATTGCCTTTACAGCCTCGTCCTTTTCCATGGCCAAACACTAATTAGCATATCCGGCTCCGGGGTTAATTATCTAGGCATGGATTTTAAGGGATGCCGTAATCAGAAAATGAGCGACGGGTTGCCCTCTATTCTTTGTTTGGTGCCGGGGATGAATCCCTAGAGAGAGCAGCTTACGTCTCGCACTTGTTCAAAAGCGCTTCTCTTGCAAGGCTGGCTCACCATACTTATTCAATTGAATGCCAGCAATCACCCCGAATGCATGCATATTTCTCCATCATCTCGAAATATTTTCCCGCAATCGTCCACCCGGAACTATCAACCACCTACATACCTACACTTACCTACTCGACAACTTCCAAAAGCAAGGCAATTGATCAATCTCGTTTTCGTAACTTGTGCGGACTTTTATGGGTTCCCAAAATGCTCCGCCCTAACCTCATCACGCAGAATGGAGAAAGAAAAAAAGAAAAAAAGAAAAAAGAAAAAAGAAAAAGGCAAACTAGGATCACATGCTCTGCCATCAGTCAAAGCCCTGGATCGATTGATTGATTAATTCTAATGGCCTCTCTGGCTTGGCTGTCAGCTTAATGCCATGGGCTTGGCTTGTTTTGGGGTTGTCAGTCCATCTCGATAACCCACAAAGTGCGCATCGCCATCTTGAGATTCTTACAAATGACCTATTTGCGATCCATCTATTGCCTAATTTGTTCTCTTCTTTTTTTCTTTCAGTGTTAATTGTTGGGACACAGATATGCAACCTGATTGACCCTCAGCCTGATTATCAATTCTGGTTCCTGGACTGATTGGCTGCAAGAAAAATAGCCCCCCCTCAGGCATAATTAGCCTTGGTGAGGTTGGTTCCCTTGTCCTCCCTTGCTTTGGCCAGCAAGTCAGTGCCATGCACACAAAGAAGGGCATCAGAAGATCAAAAACCTTTGGTACTTTGTCATCAATATCACCAATGCCCTATCCAACAGGGAAAATCAGGCACAATTAACCAATGGGTCATTTACTCACATGGGTACCATCTTCTTTCTCTCTAAACAGGCCAATATAGATGCCCAACTAAAAGCAGAACAAGCGGCTAGGCTCCATTTTCTTGTGCTGACATAATTATTAACCCTACCCTTTTTCTTGTGCTGACATAATTGTTAACCCTAGTAATTTTTTTTGTTTGTTTGCCGTGAGCTCGGATCACGAAATGCGGGAGTCTGGGCGGAAAGGAAATTTTACAAACGGAAAATTAAAGCTAGCCATATATTGACATATCAATTATCGGTACGACGATTCGACTCAAATCGATAATCAACAATTGATTCGAAAAAATGAGGGGACAAAAATATCATCGCTAATAAGCTATCAAGACCCTCAAGACGCTAACCATAGCTTCAACAATGGCATCCTTTGCGGCTGTCACAGCAAATCCCTGTGGGCTTTAAAAACTTTAGAAGGGTCCTTCACTAACTGGGATGACTTTTCATAACAGCCTCAATCCAAACCTGTCGCCGATTGCCCAAACAATTTCGTCTTGTCATGAGCAGAATCAGCATCATCTGATTCGGAATGGTGGCCCCGTGTACAAGCAGGAAGACGGGGGACACATGATGCCAAGTATATGACTCTAGTGATCATTCCTCCTCTCATGCTCGTTACATTGAACTGCTGCCTGATCTACGAGCTCCAAGTTTGTCTCTGCTGTAGAACGGGATGAAAAAAAAACTACAGAGTATCTTGCTTTTTTTTTTTTTTTATAGCCAGGGAACAAGAAATGTAGATTATATTGGGTATATTGGGATAACAAGACACTATCATTGATAATCGGATCTCTGTCGCGTGCCTTGGATCAAGGGGGCAATCAGCTTCTATTTCTTACAGTGTAGCGTTCCATCATTGCGAGAGGGGGGGGTTACGCTTAAGCATGAATTCAGTCTGTTCTATCTCGAATTGTGCACATGGCCACATAGGGTTGTGCAAGCTTCATACGATGCTGCACAATGACGATGACGAATTATGATGGATGAACTATCATTATGTGCAAGGAACAAGGACAAGGACACACTGACTGAGATGACGATATATAAGACTTTGCTGGATTATAGGAGGGGGGGTTGCCCTATATCAACTGTATTATGTATGACCCTACCATCATTTGTGATGCAGCGCCCTTGCAGCAAAATAAAAATGAAAAAATGAACAAATGAAAAAATGAAAAAAATTTCAACATCGTCGGTGTCCCACATGCATTGGCACACTACCATGATGCAACTAATGAAAAAGAAAAATGCAGGGCCCCCATCCATCTCCCCATCATCGCCTACCGCCAGCCTTATGTTGCAATACCTTACCTACCTTAACACCCTTCCAGCCCGACCAACAAATAAGCCAGCGAAGCATCCTTAATGCACTGCACCGCTGCATGCAGATACACCATATGTAGGCGGATCGTTCACCGAGAAAAGGTGAGGTTGAGGAGGTGAGGGGGTTGTTGGTTGGGCTGATGGAGATTGTCTTGTCAACAGGGCGGGAAGGTGGAAAGGGCTGTTGAGACAAATGTGATGGGGGGGAGATTTCATCTGGGTTGTATTAGGGTTGATACATATGTAGGGTTATATCCAGATCGTTGTACGACATAGACTTAAAGAAGTGTCAAATGTCAGATGTATAGATTGAGAAGATTGTATAAATCCAAATCAACTAGTCACAAATCCATATGGATATAACGAAGCTGCTCTATATAGCTGCCAATAAAATTATATACTTTAATCCATCATATTATGCTGATATGCATCGAATTTGCAATAACAGAATACAGGATATTGTAATTCCAAGAATACCGAGGCGGTGAGTTTCCTCTTTTTCATTATGTCATGGGCTGCCTCATGATATTGAGTGAATATTAAGTCATGTATCTCCATGTTCAGGTCACTTTAGGTATCTATTATATAGGAACCTCTGGACGACTGATACCCTACTCATCGATTGCCATATCATCAATGACAACAAGACATTACAGCTACCAATAGTCATACACGCATCATGTTGAAAATCCTTCTACTCTCGTTTCTTCAAACTGTCACCAACATCTTCTACTGGATATATGCCAGTGGAAGACATCCACCCTCGGCTCAACGCTACCGACAGCAGTATGCCATTCAGTGCTCTATACATCGATAATGGCACAGTTGATGACGCACCCAGTGTCATGCCAAACTTCCTGGCAACCTTTTCCACCATAGGAAACGTCAGCAACTCTGCTTCCCATGACACAGTTGGGTATCACGACTACATCTCTCAGTTTCCTACCACTATGATTCCCAGAACCTCATTTCCAGGATGGTCCATGGTCACTGTAACAGATAACTTCCCTTCTTCACTAGATATCATCTGCTTCCAACTAAAGTCGACACCAACATCTCGCCTTCTCTAATCATACCGATCTGCCAAAGCATGTCACAACCTGACCCTGATACTGAAGGTGCCATTTCAAATACCATACTTTCAGTCTGCTTGCTCACTGACCACTTGCCTAACCAACACTCCAAACACCACTGAGTCACTACCCAGACTAAAGCACTGGATATGCCGACTGACAGGCTGGAGGAAGGGCATTATGGCGGTGGGGTCAATGGTGGGGTTAGGTGTGCTAATCTGGGGGAATCACGGAGATTAGCTACGGTACTGGGATTGTGGCTGGGGCTTTTACGGGGCGGGTTGTGTTGTGGATGTTTGTGGGGAGGGTGGATACAGATGAGGAGGTTGATGTTGAGAAGGGGGGTGATGGGGGGAGAGATGGAGAAAGGGGAGGGAAGTGGATTATTACGGGATGGGGAGGGAGTAGATTGAGATGTGAAGATACAGAACGAGGTAGTAGGGCTAGAGATAGAAGGGGGTGGTTGAAGTAGAGAGAGTGTTTACGTATGTGGGGAATTAGCATGATGGTGAGTGGGTTCAAGGTTGACATACATTATCATTAATATTAACAGGTTGATTGATTCAAAGCTTTGTATTTGACAATGTGAAGTTTATATTCTATTATGATATGATTTGATACTTTTGCATATACCAATGGATAGATGTACATACCCTCGTGCAACCATAGTCTCTCTACTTCTCACATGGCATATCTAATTTAAGAGCCACCTAACCTTTTAACCGTCTAACCGTCCGAACCAATCATTTTCCACCACTAATATCACTCTTAATCCGTAAGCCACCGCCAACGCCATCTATCTCTCCAAGGCGTAGTCATCACCTACCGATCAAAACTATCGTCCTCCCTTGCAATCCACCAAAAGCCTTGGAAGCAACCAATGTCTCAGATGTCATTTTAGATTCCCTACTGGAGGGTGACTCGCTTAATAGTTCATACCAACTATCGGGCCTCTCAATATTTATAAATGACCCTAACGTTGAAATTCCCGCTATGCCCACTATCTCCCACATGCGACCATAGCATGTGGAAAATACGGGGTCCCGTCTGCTCCCCCATAGTCAAGCCACAGAGCGCCATATTAGTACAATGATGGGTGACCACATCGGAATCCCGGGTGTTGTATTTTTTAAAGAAGAATATCTTTTATCCGTTTCTTTTTGCATCACAAACCCTTTTGAATTTAACCTTATAGACTCCCCCCTTTGGCTATCCCTCCCCAGGGTTCCCTTTCTAACTGGGCGGGCTAACAATGAACAATATCAGTCATGATCCTCCAGGATGATATTGACGAACTTGCTCATTGAATAAAGTGCGGGAATGAAAGACGAAGGGATCCTAGACTTCTAGCACGGAACGTTTCTTTTTTGAGGAAGAGTTTGGCTGGAAATGGATACATAGTTTGGGGCTTATTGGGAGGACTTTGATATAGGAGAGATGAAGTTCGTGCATTGGCGAGTTCAGGTGGTTCTGATAGGTCGGTTAAAGTACAAGTACTTTGTAGATACAGGCAACTATGAGGTTGCGTACGTGCTCTTATATATTATATCACGCCGATAAAATCCCGACTCTGTGCTATGTGATGGTGATCGCATCATTAGCCATCTTCCATCGCCAACTATCACCTTACCTCTGGACGTCCTTGCCCTCCCCAAGATGTCTCAACAGTAGAATATCAAGTGACTCGGTTGATCGTTCACAGTATATTTCAGCAGAACATCGATGGGACAACCAAGACAATATAGCCTGACGACGGAAACGAGAGTGTATTCCTAAAAGAGAAGATGTCCAAGAGAAAGACGTGGCCGTCAATGGCTAACGCGTAGAAATGTGTTCAGGACCTTGTGTGTAAAGACTCGAGATCCACCAGGACAAAAGACTCCATATCCATCACACCTTTCCTATCCTCTTCAACCCATCACACACTCGCTTCATCCACCCCTTTGTCAAAATGTCTCCAGCCCTCTGGGCCCTCGCCCTATCCCCCACCCTCGCAACCCGCTAGCACAATTTCCCCCGTCAAAACACCGCCACCCCCACTAGCAGCACTGCCACTGCCACCCCTTTGCCCACCTTCCCCGCTACCCCCCTCGGCTGCTACATCGACTCCGGCGGCCTCCACGCCCTCTCCGGGCCCTCCACCCACCTCCCCCTCCATGACCCCCTCCCTCTGCGCCACTCACTGTGCAACCCTCCACATACTTTGGCCTTGAATACTCTTCCGAATGCTGGTGCGGCCCCTCCATCGCCTCCAACGTTCCCATCGTCGATCCCTCCCAATGTTCCATGCCCTGCTCCGGCGATCCCACCACTACCTGTGGTGCCGCTGACCGCATTGAGATATTCCTGACTCCGGGGTATGTTGCGCTCGCGCTCGCTAATATGTTTCAACGCTGTACCTGGGGTGTTTCTAGGAAGGGGCAGATCGCGTGTTGTCGAAAAGGTCATTTTCGGCTACGGACATAACGGCTGCAAGGTATGCAGAGAACCGCAAAGGCTATCTTTACCTTGGCACTGAATACGACAGTGAATGCTACTGTGGCAATGAAAGGCCCGTTTTAGTCGCTGATAAAACCGACTGCTCCATGTCTTGTTCCGGGTCCTCTACTGAACCCTGTGGTGGCTCCGTCCGGGTTGTCAGTCTACGGGCCAGCCGTAGTCTCACAAGATGTTCTCCCAGATGTCGCCGGGTATGAATACTCGGGTTGTTACTCTGGTTCCGGGTCCCCACGGGCGCTTTCGGGCATTCAGGTTTTCGACGAAGCGATGACGTTGGAAACGTGTGCCACCAAGTGTTGCGCATATCCGCTTTTCGGCGTCGAGTACGGCAGCCAGTGCTTCTGTGGGATTTTACTGTCGAGTTCATCGGTGATTCAACCGCCAACGGAGTGTGAGATGCCCTGTAGTGGGAACTCATCCGAAGTCTGCGGTGATGCATCACGAATTTTACTATATCGGAATCCCGTGCTAAATACGACGGTTTCAAATGCGAAGAATGTTACGGGATTTGCGTATTCATAATGTTGGAGTGATGTGGTGAGATCCTGATCGTTGTCGGGCGCGAGCACTTTGGGAAATTCCATTACGGTGGAAACCTGCGCAGCGTTTTGTTCGGCGAGGGGTTTTGAGCCTTTTGGAGTTGAGTATGCTACAGAGTGCTACCGCGATAATTCACGGGTCGCGGGTGCTGGTGCTGCGAGTGTTTCCTGTGGTCTGATTTGCGGAGGCGACTCTGGAGAGATTTGTGGTGGCGCAGGATATCTCTTAGTCTGTATGCCATGTCAGGGATTGCTGTGAATACCCTGTGGTGATCGGTCGGACGGTGTGCTGGCACAGGGATCCTTTGAGTATGGGTTGTCATTGTGGAGTGCTAGGATTGATGGGGCTGTTACATTTTCGTTGAGCCAGCCGGGGCAGAGCGGTGTCGGTCGGGCTTCGCGGGTTGTTTTGGATTGGTATGTTATCGGGGATGAATCGGTTGATGCTACGGGGTGTCTGTCACAAACCTTGAAGACCGTAGTTGGGACCAAGTACACAGTTTCGTTTTGGATCAAGGGATTTTAGGGTTCTGGAAATAATTGGAAGGTCAAGGTTGGAGAGATGGTGATTGCTCAGGGGGACTGATGGTGGCTTTGATAGGGAGAATAAGACAGGGATGTTTACTGCTATAGGTAGTGATGTCTTGGTTTTGGGCTTTCGGGCGGAGGAATATGCTTTGGGCGAGTTTTGGATTGAAGGAATTGTTGTTGAAGAGATTGACGTAGAGTTAGAAGAGGTGGTGATATCCCTCAGTATACTACGTAGTTTCCCTTTTATTTTTGTGTGAAATTCTGCCTAAGCAATATAATTTTCCTCTTTCCTCTTTTCATACAGATCATAGGGTTATCACCAACACGTGACTCATTATCTTTCTTTTTCTTTTCGTATCATCATCTCGATCATCTCCGACCCTCGTCTGGCACCTCTTTCGTTTCACGGACCCGCCCATCACATCCTTGCATTTGCAGTAGCCTACATGGATGATTGATTGTATGTACATATGTACATGTTCGGATACGCGATGCACCCTCAACAAGCATATTGGACAGATGATTCCACATCCTGACCTGACAGATTTGCTTGACAAAATGCAGATTTATACGGGCATGAAAGCGCACAGAGAAGAGATGATATATCACATTACGGACTCCTATACAAGAATTCCTTTTTCTTGTGTCTCTTCTTTAATGGCATGTTAAGCGATCATTGTAATCGGTGACTTAGGTTGGGTTGCCTTGCGAGTGTCGTTATCACCGGTTATTCCAGGGGAAGCTTTTCATCCGTCTTTTTATTTATTTATTTATTTTTATAGACTAGAATCAATATTTATTTCATTCTTTTCTTTCAACAATCAACATCAACACCAACAAAAAATCAACACAATCATGCCCGACAAAAAATCACCCTCTTCAAAACCCTCGCCCAAGGGCAAAGAGCCCATCTCCACTCCCAAGTCCCCTTCCTCCCCCAATGAACCTCCTTCCTCTCCTCAGTCTTCTCTCTCTCCCAGCAAGGGCAAAGAACCTGCTGCTTCTTCTTCCAAAGGCAAAGAACCTGCTACCGCCTCTGCCTCGTCCTCTACTCCAGCCTCTCCTTCTATAGGCAAAGCCGAAAAGTTCAAAGCCTCCCCGCGTAATCGCAGCCCAGATAATGTGGTTGCCGTTGAGGAAGAACGCCCGGGGATGATTGATGGGCAGATTGAAGTGGTGAGTTGAAAACAGAATAAAGAAATTTAGTTCATGTTCAAGATTATGACGGCTAACACAATAGAAAGGACTCTGATGCGTATGAATCTGGTATAGATATGGGCTCTGTCGTTACTGATACGAGTTCTTTGAGAGATTCGATCTTGGCGTATAAATGGAGTCACGGAAGAAGATATCATGCGTACGAGGATGGAGCATACTAGTGAGTCCCTCTTAACAACTCCGGCAACAGGAAGATTATCAAGTTCAAAACAATACTAACTGTTAACAGTGGTCCCAATGATGAACGTCAGCAGCAGGCCGAAGACCTTATGCACGAAATGTTCACCATTGTCCTCGACCAAAAGCTCTCCTGTGCCCCTCTACCTCCAAACGTCCAAAAGGTCCTCGATCTCGGCACTGGAACCGGACAATGGGCTGTGTAAGTCCTTCCCTCTCATTAGACCAATCACCATCAAGGACACCACCAACTAACTAACTCTTCTCCTCTCTACAGCGACTTCGCCGATGCCTACCCAGCTGCCCAAGTAATCGGCACCGACCTCTCGCCCATCCAGCCCTCCTTCGTCCCTCCCAACTGCAAATTTGAAATCGACGACTTCACCAAACCCTGGACCTACCCTCCTTCCTCCTTTGACCTCATCCACGCCCGCGCTCTTACCGGCTGCGTAAGCTCGTGGCCCGAATTCTACAAAGAAGCCTTCATGGCCCTGCGCCCCGGCGGCATCCTCGAGCACTTGGAACTTTTTGGCATCGCCAAGAGTGATGATGGGACGCTCAGGGAAACATCGCCGCTGGTGCGGTGGGTTGAAGAATTTAGGAAAATTGGAGATGTCATGGGGAAGACGTTTTTCTTTGCCGAGGACATTGAGGGGTGGATGCAGGAGGCGGGGTTTACGACGGAGTACAAAGTGGTCAAGGTGCCGTTGGGGCCGTGGCCAAAGGATCCGACGATGAAGTTGTGGGGGATGTGGAATCGACAGTTTTTGATTATGGGACTGGAGGGGTTTGCTCTTAGAGGATTGACGGATTTGTTGGGGGTAAGTTGATATTGAGATGATCTCCGGATGATCGGAGACCCAGGGAGACTTGCTAACTTTACGTTATAGTACACGGTTGAAGAAGCCGAGGTGTTTATTGCAGAGGTGCGGAAGCAGTTCCACGACAACACTATCCACCTCTATGTTGATATGTAAGTCTTAAAAGTGTTCCTAAAGTCGTTCTTTTTTTATTTACCGACTAACACTAACTAATCATAGGGTCTTTTGTTACGGTGTCAAGCCTGCGTAAATATTAGTCTGTACTATCACTGGTCACTCACACACACACACACACACACACATATATATATATATATATATATATATATAGATGAATACCACTAGTACAACAGCCATTTCGTCAGTAATAAATCTCATCATAAAATTAACAAGGCCATGGTAATTGGCCATAAATATACCATTACAATCCACATCTCTCCCTTTCTCTCTCTCTTCTTTTACAGCATTGCCGCAATAGCCGCCAATACCGCAACACCACCGACCTTGAGACCCTCAGCTCCAGAATCGGAAATAAGAGTAGCCGCCGACGAACCAGTGGCAGTACCAGTAGAAGAACGCGAAGCGGTAGCACCGGTCGAAGTACCAGTCACGGTAGCAGCTGAAGCGGAACCTGAAGCAGTCGAAGAGCCCGAGGCAGTGGAGATGACGGTGGAGGTGGCGGCGGCGGCGGAAGCAGCGCGGCAGTAGGAGTCAACTTGCTGTTGGGCGGAGAAGGCACGGGAGTCGTTGGGGCAGTTGTTATAGCAGCTAGTTTTTTAGTTAGTTTTTATCATGAAGGATCGTGTTGTTGTAGTGTGGGTCAGTGCTTGTTGTGTAAGCGGTAAATAGCATATGAAGCCCTAACGCGGACACGTCGATATGAGAGAAAGAGGGTAGAGTGACAACTTACGTGGCGACGTCGGTGTAGGAAGCGCAGAGGCAGGCCCAGTCGTTGCCGACGCAGGCGGTAACCTTGGGCTGGGTGGATTTCAAGCAGGCTTCGACGATGTATTCGGCGGCGCAGTCGCTGTCAGCGGCGGCAACAGAGGCAATGGAGCCGGCAAGGAGGATGGCGGAGAGGAACTTCATTATGATTATTAGGGGGGGGGGTTATATATAAGTATTAAGTATAGTAATAAAAATAAGGGGAGGTTTTTAAGTCGTTGACACGTTGAAAGAGAGAGAGCGGATGATTTGGGATAGAGAGAAGGGTGATAGAGATGGAGAGAAGTAGTAGGGGATGAAGGGTGAGGGGAGAGGGGAGGAGAGGGTTCATATAGGGAAGAAAAGAGATGGGGGAGGATAGATAGTAACGTAGTGACATGACAGTGTGTATAAAAAGAAGAACGGGGAGGGGGCAACGGGCATAGTGATGGCGACGGCACGGACTAGCAAGTATGAATGAAAGAACGACATGGTGGGAGAGGACGGGGGGGGGGGCCATGTATTGTTGGCTGGCGAGCTGGCAGGAGATTGTGGATGGGAGGTGGTCATTGCAGGAGGTGGTGATGAACTGGAGGGATTGAGAGTAGAAGAGAAGAGAAGTGAAGGGGGAAGAGATGGCATTGAAGGAGGGGGAGGACTGACATGAGAGATACTTGGCAAAGGGAGGATGAGGATGGTAGTGAGGTTGTGATTTTTTTTTTCTTTTCTTTTTTTCTCTCTTTTTCTTTTAGAGATGGGATACAAATGAGTGCAGAAGATGATACATGGAGAGACTGGTGATGGAGAGAGAGAGGTTTGTTTACTGGACAGGGGCCCGTGAGTCGTGAAGGGAGATGTCGTTAGTGAGTGTTTGGATTAGACACATTTAGTGGGTTATTTTGGTTTAGAATGTATTTTTACTGCCAGTATTAGGTGCATACATGACCAATCTCAGTAAAAAAAAACATTATAATAATAATAATAATAATAATAATAATAATAATAATAATAAAAATGATAAATAATAATAATAATAATAATAATAATAAAAATGATAATAATAAAAATGATAAATAATAATAATAATAATAATAATAATAATAATAAAAATGAAAATAAAAATAAAAATAATAAAAATGATAAATAATAATAATAATAAAAATTATAATAAAAATAATAAAAATAATAAAGATAAAAATAAAATAATAAAAATAAAATAACCTTATACAACCTTATTTCCCCTTCCACCCTCCCCCACCCCTGTATCCTCTATATTTCTATACGGTACTACCACTATATTTTGCCTTTTTCCAGACCTCTTTTGTAGCACAATAAATGAATTTTAAAATCACTTGATAATTCTTTTAATTTTTTTTTCTTCTCCTTCTCTCTGCATCTGTGCCACACTCCAACATATTGCTTACTTATAATATTTATCATTATTATTTTGATTTTCTTTTCATCAAAATGTCACAACAAAAAAGACCTCGCTTGATAACCAAAACCAATACATTCCGGTATTTGTTGATGAAAATGAATGCTACTTTTTTCATCAATAATTGGTAAGGAATATGTGTAGCCTAAGGAAGCTGATTGGCAGTCAGTCCTGTTATTATAATACTTGATAATGTGTCAGCAAGTAGAAAGGGCATATGTAAGTACAAGTGGGCTGAGAATTGTAGGTACCTACAAGTACATGTAGGTCCTTACTTGTATTTACTTGGCCCTGTCTTTTTCTTCGTCTTTTTCTTCATAACTTTACTTCCCTCTTCCTATCAACCACCTTCATTTCCCATCTCCAAGTGACGCCGCCGCCCCCGTTTCGCCTGCCCAATCTCTCCCAACACACACACTCTCTCTCGCTCTCTCCTGGTCTCCCCCTTACCAACTCCTCCATCCATATTCACCACTACCACTTCCCTATTGCACTCTTCCAAGCTCCATCCAATCTACAACAACAACAACACCAACAACAACAACAACAAAAATACACCCCATCCATGCACCAACTAGGGGCACGTAGGCCACTGGAGTCTGCAACTGAACGGCTTCTCCGTAGCCCCATAGACCGCCGACATTTCTCGAGGCAGTAGATGATTACCGTTGACGTGGTCGGTACCAGTTACTAGTATCGGTTGAAAAAGTGGCACCGTGGATGTCTTGTATATGGAATACAGTGTACAGGAAAGATCACGAGGTTCATGTCGTTGATTCGTATATGCAGATCTTGTTTGTTGAATGGAAATAGAAGGATGATCCGCTGATGTGTGACCGGATCGGCAGGGTTTATGATATGATGATCTTGTTGCGGAACGCTGTGGTGCAGTAATGGTACAGCTTACAATGTACAAAAAATGTTTACATGTTCCAAACTACGCAAAAGGTTGGTGAGAACACCAAGATTTTTGTATACACGATATCCAAAATGGAACAAAATGATTATCGTATTCTCTTAAAAACCCTTTGGGAAAAAAAAAAAAAAAAAGCAACATTATTTACCAATATAAACAGTTAATCCCTCCACGCATCATCAACACCATATCACCATATCACCAACCACCAACCACCAACCATCCAGAACTGCCGCTAGTCAGACTTGTCTCAGCCTCCATTCACTGGGGAACTCCGCTGCTAAACAACCAACACATTAAACAAAACCTGTTTGTTTTTTTGGGGGGTTTTTTTTCTCCGAATTTTCAGCCCGTATAACCCTTCCCCCCTCCCCTTGCACCTGTCTGTCTCTCGTAACTCTATTCGTGGTTACATTTTGCCAACCTCGTGTCTTATCCCCTGAGTGATATACTGACTTGATCTACCCAAGATCACCTCATTGTACGTTTGTACTTACTTGTGGATGGCTGAATACTAGATTTGTAAAATATAAAACGATAATATTAGCAACCATGACGACTCCGTGTGGAGATGACATTGAACAACTGTAGAAAATGCACACAAACAAAGATCAATCCATCCTCCCCCTTCAAATTCCCTTCTCTCTCTCTCTCTCTCTCTCTCTCTCTCTCTCTCTCTTTCTCTTTCTCTCTTTCTCTTTCTCTCTTTCTCTCTTTCTCTCTCTCTCTCTTCTCGCTATCCCCCCCTCCACATCCCATTAATACGGCGCAAACCCACCTCCCCGTCCCCGATACCCACCACGGTATCCACCCCGAAACCCACCCCGCGGAATGAACCCCCCACGGAACCCACCACGTCCCCTCCCTCTAAATCCTCCCCGCGCACCCCCACGGGCCATTCCCGGCATATTCGTCCGCTTCGGCGTCACCTTGATGTTGCGGCCCTTAAACATGCTCTCATTAAGCACCATTGCCTGCGCAACCATACTAGGTTCGGAGAATTCAACGTAAGCGTAGCTGTCCGATAGTTAGCCCACAATACTCATCAATCACCTTTGTATCCGTCTCCGTTCTCAGATCTATCCTTCAGACCTTTCCTCCTTCTCTTCCTCCTCCTCTCCCGAACGTAGTGAGGAAACAAAGAAAAAAAAAATTTTTAAACTTACCCCTTTGGCTGCCCCGTAAACTTATCCAACAATATCGTCACCCGATTAATCGTCCCACACCCCTGGAAATGCTCCTGAATCTCCTCAGGCGACGCCGAATAATCCACATTTCCCACAAACACACTCCGCGAATCCACATCCTGCCGACTCTCATTCGCCTCCGCACTCTGCTGAGCCAAAGTCGTCTGCATCTCCCTCAACTTACTCGCCTCCGCCTCCATCTCCGCCACCCTCTTCTTCATCGCTGTGATTTCCTCCTCCTCCTATGCCATTGTATATGTGTGAGCTTTCCAAGTTTTTCAATTCCTAGCTGTCTTTCTGTGGGTGGGGAGGGAAAGGGAATAGGGGAATGGGAGAGATGGGAGAGTCTTTTTTGTTTCGAGTTTTCATCGTGGCAAAAAAATAAAAAAAAAATAAAAAAAAACCAGATGATTTGGGGTAGGATCCAGTCTTTGAGGAATATCTCCAAGTCGGCGCTTACCGACAAGATACCTCCTCCTGGTTTCTTCATCTTCTCCCTCCTCCATCTTCATCTGAGATCCATGGGTTGTATGCGCACCTCCTCTTGATTGGCCGATTGGCCGACAGGTTCCTGCTTCACCAGGACATCACCGGGCATATTTTCATCGAGCGCGACAATGCCAACGACGTCGTCGGACATTGTATCGTGTGGTGCGGGATCAAAGGGTTTCGCTATGTCGTCTGTCTGCTATACGCGTCAACAGCACAATGGTTAGTCTAAAAATTATCCAATAACAAAAAAGAAAGAAAAGAAGAAGAAAAAAAAAGCCACTTGCGCCGTCTGCCGACGTCATGCCGTCGCGCATGTGAATCCTCCGTCGCGAACAATGCATGACGCGACTGCTTGGGTAACTTGAAGGGAGAATCTACCGGCAAAAGACATACCTAAAAATTCAGTATCGCAGTGTAGATACTTGAGGATATCTGACGAAAAAAAAAAGAATTACTATCGAATGGGGCCAAAAAAGCAATTGGGAAAATGGTAAACTTGGATTGTGCGATTAGTCGTGATGGAAGGCGCGAGGCTGAAATGAAAAAGAAAAGTGGGGCCTGATGTAATGATCCGACTATAGAAACGCCATAGACGATGGTCATCGATGCATGCTGTTTTAAGCGCGATTAGCCATGAATTAGCCTCGGTGAGGATATTTCCCGGGGTTGTTCTAACCCTAATGTATTAGTAAGCTATTGTTGCTATAAACTAAAGGTAAAATCGAAACACATATAATGCAATACCATGCACATCAATTTCAATATTATGTTTACTTCCCCCACTTTACGATAACTCTGTGACATGACCCTCTCCATAGAAGAAACCCTTGAAATCTAGGAACCATCAATGAGGCGGCCTCTTTACTTCATTGCCACCTTGAATATGGCAGCCTACAAATACTATATCCAAGTACCCATGAAGCTTGCTTAACCCAGATTGCTAGTGAATATATATAATTTTTTTTTTTACATTTCAGTAACATTGCCTTTTAACACCACAGAATCCATATGCATCACATGTTTTAGCATCACTGTTTTTCCCAATCTTTCCCTGCTTCCCCTCTGAAACAACTCAGAACAAGCCTTTAACACAACCGTCTATAACCCTTAACTCGCTAAATCCGTCAAGCAACTTCCCTTGAAACAAAATGTGAACCTCAGACAAACTTACTCTCATGTAAGTACCTGTCTACCCGAATCTATCATGAGCTATCAGCATAAGATACTAAAAAAAAAAAAAAAGAGCCAGGTCGGAAGCTGCGGCAGAGAGGCCCGTTCAGTGCATTGAAAAATCCCTCCCGGGGATCCCAGGTTAAGCGTCTGGGGATTGACATGCATTGTTGAAGAACAGCCTCCCATATAAACACTAGAAAGCTCATGGACCCCTATTAGACATAATGAATGGGCAGGCTTGACATTAAGCTTTAAGAATTGGATCAACCTGTGTGCTTAACACATCAAAGGTAACCTTGCATAATGTCCGAGTCTGCCCTATCTCTAGTTCTAGAAAACAACAACCCACCAGCCACTTGCAAAGTCCTTTCGCAGAGGCTGGTCTAACAAACTAATGGTTTTTCTACTGCCCCTCATTGCAAGTAAGTGCAGTGCTTATGACGATATTGCACTGAGCTCTCTCATGGAGGGATTACGTTTTAACGGGACAAAGGAATGTGTCCCCACCACTGAAAGACCATGGCGGGGACGGCTGGTCACCTGGGGTCTGGAACATGATGTTGGTGGAGTTGATGAGAATGATACAGAATTGAGCTTGTTGAGTGTTGTGTCCTAATATCTTTGCTTGGAGCTTTGAACCTAGGGCTGGCCCCCCCTTCTGGTGGGTGGCGTAGCCTGGAAAATGTAACCGGTAGGGGGAGGAGACGCCGGCCGTTGTAGTAGTGGAGGATTCCTGTAGAGGCACTGAACGCTGACTTTGTTGATGATTTACTTGTGTGAAGTTGGAAAGCGTCGGCGAGTAAGCAGTAGTCAAGAAACAACTGGCTGGTAAACTTGGCTAAAGTAGTTGGCCGTTTGGGTGATTCTGAAGCATAGTACTTTACAGAGCAAGTACTTGCATATATATACGTATATGCAGGTTCTACAATGGTTCCAAGCCCACCATTACTGTCGCAGAGGAATGCTTGGCGATCGCTTCCCCCAAGATGAGTCCATCTCTACCTACAAATAGAAACAAAAGAGCTCGAGACTCGGCCTTGAACCTTGATTCCGCGACGTTGGCCGTATTGGGGATGCTGAACTGAAACAGCAGGCGAACAACGAAAACGAAAAAAAAAAAAAAAAAAAAAAAAGTTAATCGATATATGACGGGAAATGCCCTGGTTAAGCGTCTGTGTCAAGATGAGCTTATCCTATTCTTCAATGAGGAGAACAAAACAACCCGAGAATTGTTCACAGTATTGTTGTGGCCTTGTTGTAGATAGATAGAGATAGCTATTTTGCTTGTCAGCATCAGTGCACAGCCTCACCAAAGAAAATAGAACCCAAAACAAGTAGCAAGTGTGCTTCAAATTTAATTGACTTTAGTAGTTACCTTGGATTACTACTAGTAACTTAGTAACTTGTTAAAGGTTTGTCTCTGCTCCTTCTGTATTTTACTAGAAAGAGAACTGGTAAGAATCGAAGCCTTGTTGGTAGCCTTGATGGCTCTATTTATATTTATTTTCTTGATCCTATCGTCTCTCATGCTCCTGGGCTTCCCAATTGACTTTTATCGTCACTTTTTTTTTTTTTTTTCTCTTCTTTTTTCCCCTTGTCCCCCGCCACCCCCCAAAACTTCCTTCTGAAGCCTATTTACTTTACTGCTCAACAAGCAAGTAATCAACACTAAATCTTTTTTTTTCTTCTCCTTTTTCTTTTCTTTTTCCAGCTCATCAGCATCATTGAATAAAAACCCCGTCGCCGCTATTTAGTTTCAGCATTGATTGCCTTCTAGATTGCAAATCTACAGCGCCTTGTTCATCCTACGAGAGCTCCATTTCCTACTTCAGCCTTTCTTCTTTTCAATTTTCCCGCCATTCATCCAAATTCTTGCAAAAAAAAAAAAAGAAATTCCATAGTCTGGCCGTACAACATCTGTGTATCTAGCTAGACCTTGCATCATCATCCTTCTTTCCCTCATTCAACCCTCAGTAGTCGCCTTGCTTACCAACCCCTTCCTCCTCCTCCTCCCCCACTACTACCACCACCACCAACTACCTTATCGGACTAGCCCACATCGCATCTCGCACCGCAACCACATCTCCCATTGATCTATCGTCGCTTTTTTGATCGCCGGAATCCCGTCCGTATCATTAGACCAATCGACCGACCGACCGTCCGACCAATTGACATTGACCGACCGACATCGTCTATTGTCTCAATTCAATCGAACCCCGCCCGCGGCTTGTCTCCTCGGCGCCCTTTTCGACGCAAGTCTCTATTTATAGGCCTTGCTTTGAATCGCTGGTCGCCCACCAATCGGCGCTTGTCTGAGCCGCCGCTGTTGGCTAGAAGAAGCTTGTTGACTCGAATCTCTCTCTCTTTGTCCCTCCTACCGGGCCCGCTCAGAACAATATCGATCCAACTCTGTTCAAGTTGCGTATAAGAGTCAACAAGAGTTGCTTTTACTATCCGATATACTCGCTTGTCGTCGTATGCCACATTATAGAGCGTTTACAACCACCATCGACCTATATCACGGGGTACCTGCAAGCACCCGCCCTCTGCAAAAGTAGCCTCCTTCTGTCAACCTCTCCGCCGCATATCCACGCTTTTTTGTTGATTGTCGATTTCTTGTTTTTTTTTTTTTTTTCGTCATTTTGAAACTCCGTCTCTCCATATCTGCTATCAACCACCACCAATCTTCAACACCAGCATCGTCCTGGTTCTTCACACCCTCGTATCGTCTAAAATCTGAAATCGCGACACAATGGCCGCTCGTTCAGATGCCCCTCCGCAAGGGTAAGCTTCCTGCTGACTGACCGACTGGCCGATCGACCTGTACCACTGTCGACCCCCCCCCCCTTTATCTTTGCCTTGCCCTGTTCAATCATTGTTTTTACTAACCTGACATGTGCCATTAGAGCGATGAACCTGCGAATCACTGGTACGTCCTCGATGGACTATAAACTACTGACATTATTTCGTTGCACTAAATTCCACTCCTACTAACTTATATCAGTGATTGCTGCTGACGGCCTCTACAAGCGCGATGTCTTTCGTATGTATCCCCTCGCCAGTTCCTCATACCCCTACTAAAGTTGCGCTCTTATCCCGTCGTCAGATTCAATCATTTTCTCAAGTCTCACCTGTTAACCCGTCATCTACTCAATTTTAGGCTTCCCCGATCCATTTGCTGTTGTCACGCTTAATGGCGAACAGACTAAGACGACTGGCGTCTGCAAGCGCACCTTGAACCCATACTGGAACGAGAGTTTTGATTTGTATGTTACCACTTGTCAAATTATGTGTATGCGACTCCCATTCTATATTCGGTAACTAACACATCCCTATCAGCCGAGCAACCGAGGATAGTATCTTGGCAGTTCAGGTGTTTGACCAGAAGAAGTTCAAGAAGAAGGACCAGGGTTTCCTTGGTGTCATCAATGTTCGCATTGGCGATGTCATCACTCTCGGTCCTGAATCAGGTGGTAGGTTCTCCCCTCTTGGATTCAAACTGTCTTGCACTGTCGCCTGTCCCTTTCTTTTGTGTGCCATGACTGCAACTGGTGTGATGCGACAAAAGCCACATCTGAATGCAGTCGACCGACCCCTCACTAGAATTGCATCCAATTACCCCCCCCCCCATAACTTCGTCCCCCGACCGACACCAGCCGCGAACTTTTGACTAATCGCAATCATTTGCCTTTTTACAGACCAGATGATCACGCGGGATCTGAAAAAAGCCAACGACAATCTTGTTGTCAACGGAAAAATCATCTTGAACTTGTCGATGAACCTTACGACACCGCCGACTCGTAACAACTCGGTTCACCCAGGTCTTCAAAACGCCGGATCCACTAGCCGTGTTTCACTTCCCACTAGCTCTCTCAGTAACGGCACTGACGGTCCGACCATGAACCAGCCGCCTCCTGGCAATGCCATGACTCTTGCGCATCGGCCCGCGCCGTCTAATGCTTCGGCAACCTCAGTCGGCCCTGTAGCGCCCCATATCGGTCAAGGTGCCGCAGATAGCGCAGCGGCACGTCCCACCACTCAACTTAGTCCGTTTGAGGATGCTCAAGGACGTTTGCCGTCTGGATGGGAACGTCGTGAAGACAACCTTGGCCGTACTTACTACGTTGATCACAACACTCGCACCACCAGCTGGAACCGCCCCAACGCTTCGGGTGTGGTACCACAGTCTGAGCGTGATGCCAATACCCAAGTCGAGAGACAACGTCATCAAAACCGTACGCTCCCCGAGGGTACTGGTACAAACTCGCCCACTCTTCAGGCCCAGCAAGCGGGTTCGTCGGCCGGTGCCGTACCCAACACCGGAAACCCGGCGGCTGCCAACAATGTTCTCATGACCAACTCGACCCAAGCCGGTACCGGCGAACTTCCAGCTGGTTGGGAAGAAAGACGCACTCCTGAAGGCCGTCAATACTATGTCGACCACAACACCCGCACTACGACCTGGGTTGACCCCCGTCGCCAGCAATACATTCGGGTTTACAACCCTCAGAATACCGGCGGTAGCGTCCAACAGCAACCGGTGTCCCAACTGGGTCCTCTTCCTAGTGGTTGGGAAATGCGTCTCACAAACACGGCACGTGTGTATTTTGTTGACCACAATACCAAGACGACTACTTGGGATGACCCTCGGTTACCATCATCTCTGGATCAGAACGTGCCACAGTACAAGCGTGACTTCCGCAGGAAACTCATTTACTTCCGGTCGCAGCCTGCTATGCGGATAACATCCGGTCAATGTCACATCAAGATTCGGCGTTCGCATATTTTCGAGGACTCATTTGCTGAGATTCAACGGCAAACGCCAGCTGACCTCAAAAAGAGACTCATGATCAAGTTTGACGGAGAAGACGGTCTCGATTATGGTGGTCTATCTAGAGAGTTTTTCTTCTTGCTCTCGCACGAAATGTTCAACCCCTTTTACTGTCTTTTCGAGTACTCTGCGCACGACAACTACACCCTACAGATCAATCCTCACTCGGGTATCAACCCGGAGCATCTCAACTACTTCCGCTTCATTGGTCGTGTGGTTGGTCTAGCCATTTTCCACCGGCGCTTCCTGGACGCCTTCTTCATTGGTGCTTTATACAAGATGATCCTCAACAAGGCTGTCACGCTAGCCGACATGGAAGGTGTAGATGCCGACTTCCACCGTTCGCTTCAATGGATTTTGGATAATGACATCTCGGATGGAATCTTGGAGCAGACCTTTTCTACTGAAGATGAACGCTTTGGTACAATCGTTGTCGAGGATCTCAAGGAAGGCGGTCGCGATATCGAGGTTACCAATGAGAACAAGAAGGAGTATGTTGATTTGATGGTCAAGTGGCGCATTGAGAAGCGTATTGAGGAGCAGTTCAAGGCATTCAAGGAGGGTTTCCAGGAGCTCATCCCCCAAGAGCTCATCAACGTGTTTGACGAGCGTGAGCTGGAACTTCTCATTGGTGGTATTGCTGAGATTGACGTTGACGACTGGAAGAAGCACACCGACTACCGTGGTTATACCGAGAACGACGAGGTCATCCAGTTCTTCTGGCAGACGATTCGTGGCTGGGATGGTGAGCAAAAGTCACGTCTTCTTCAGTTTGCTACGGGTACTTCACGTATTCCTGTCAACGGTTTCAAGGATCTACAAGGATCTGATGGTCCGAGAAGGTTCACTATTGAGAAGGCGGGAGACATCAACAACCTACCCAAGGCCCACACCTGGTATGTTTTTTTACTTTTTTTTTTTTTTTTTTTTTCTGAGTATACTTGTAAACATTTGCTAACCAAGTTGACTCTACAGTTTCAACCGTCTCGATTTGCCGCCGTACAAGTCTTTGGATATGCTCCAGCAGAAGTTGACGATTGCGGTTGAGGAGACAATGGGTTTCGGACAAGAGTAAGGGAGTGGGTGGGCTGTTGTATGTTTTTTTTTTTTTGGTGGTGGTGGTGGTGGTGGTGGATTGTCGATGCATTGGATAATAAAACATGATGACGCTATTATATCCTTCCAAGTCAAGTGGGATATTGGTAGTGAGGGATGTTGATTTAAGTGATGGAAGATTTGGGTTGTTGGAGTTGCGGGGTGCCATTTTTTCTCACCAAGGTGAAGTTCTTTCTTTTCCTTTTTTTTTTTTTCCTTTTTTCGAAATTATTCTTTTGCAGTCTATCATGTGTCTATATAGTTGGGATTCTTTTTGATGTCACACAGTTTATAGTTCATTTTTATGATTAACAAGTATTTGTAACTTGAATTTTGGTCTACTTTTGATCTGGTGTTTGAGTATAAACAACTGTATTTACTGGGATTATCTGTGTCTGTGTCTCAGTCTATCGAAATAGACAATCTGTTGGTGTTTGTGTCTGTCTGATTGTCTGTCTGTATCAGACTCTGGAGCTAGATCTGGACCGAACGGTACGACAGGTGCTGTGGGGTATAGTCTAGGACTGGAAATTTGGTTTGGGTCTGGTCCGGGATAGGAGGTTGTGGTACTGCCGTGACTCGGTATGGGGAGGAGAGGAAAAGGAAGAAAAGAAGGGGGAGGAAAGCAGCAACAAAGGACATCAGAAAGAACCCCTCAATGTCAATGTCAATGCCAATGCCGTCCACAACAAAGACTCCACCCCTTTACTTCCGATACCACATGCGCGTAATCTTGGTGTTCCGCATCTTCCTCTGCAACTGAAAAACCCCATACATCAACGCCTCCGGCGTCGGCGGACACCCCGGCACATAAACATCCACAGGCACCACCCGATCACACCCCCTCACCACACTATACGAATAATGATAATAACCCCCTCCATTCGCGCAACTCCCCATGGAAATCACCCACCGCGGATCCGGCATCTGATCGTATACCTGCCGCAGCGCCGGCGCCATCTTGTTAGTCAGCGTCCCCGCGACAATCATGATGTCGGACTGGCGGGGGGATGCACGGAAGATGATTCCTAGGCGGTCTTGGTCGTAGCGGGGGGTCGAGAGGTGCATCATTTCGACGGCGCAGCAGGCGAGGCCAAAGGTCATGGGCCAGAAGGAGCCTTGACGGCCCCAGTTGGTGATGATGTCGAGGGTGGTGCTGGGGAGGTAGAGTGTGTTAGCGGGTTGGTTGGTTTGAGTGGGTATTTTTTTTTTTTTTTCTATTCTTGTTAAGACGCAGGGTTCCGCAGATTGAGAAATAGGGAAGAGCTCATCCTGGAGCTCCCGTGGGGCTGCGGATTACCCGCTAGCCCACAAAAATGGGGGGGGGGAAGAAGAACAGCCAGTGGGTACTTGGACTTCCGGATCTCTGGGCTGGCGGGCTGGATAAATGGAACCTGAATGACTTACAGAGCCCATTGGATGACATTCTTGGGTTTCTCTTCACTCGGGAGGGGAACTTCCTGGCGGGGCTTGCCAAGGCGGTAACTCTTCGGTTCGGTCGTCAACGAGGACGCAGGACGCGAGTGGACCACGGGGATAAGGGCAGCAGACGGCCGAACTGGGAGGGGGTTTGAAACGGAGTTAGTATTTACACGAATCATGTAGAAATGCCATCAGCGGCCTCTTTTTGTAGCAACGATGGTGCGAAACTTACACTGCATAGCCAGCAACGCCGAACGGGCGGGACGCATCGCGAGAGCCATCTGGTTTGATACTCTGCGATTAGACACCACAGATAATGAAGAAATTGGAAAGATTGGGGGGGGGAAGAAAAATAGAGGTCCAGATGATGGGCAATTAGTCGTTCGCGGGTCCGGGGCTAGGGAACGGCGGGGACGAATTGGTTGGCGGGCTTTAGTTGCGGGCTGGCGGGCGAGCTGACAAGCCATTGGCATTGGTTTCTGACTGGGGGAAATCCAGAGGTTGTGATTGGGTGGCGGGATGACTAAGCGGATTAGTCAGGTGAGGTATTCATAGTTGGGGTTAGGGTTTGCATGGAGATGGGGTGTTTGAAGGTTTGGCAGTTTGTAGTTGTGATTATGCAGTTGATTATAGTCAGACCTGACTGGAGTTGTCTTACGCAGCTTCATGCACACTTTGATTTAAAAAAATTTTAATGTAAACATGCCATCCATAAGCTGGACCGCCACCATCCAATCTCCGACCCCGACACACAGCCAACTGCTTGTGCACCCGCGGGGCCTATATTCCCCCGTCTCCCCATAACCAGCCCGCAACTGAGTAGCCCTTTTCGGTACGACATCTCCGGCGACAAGTCCAAAGTCTGCCGTCTCGCAATAGCACCGGGACATGTACTTACTATATAGGTACTTGGAAACACCCACGACGTGCAGCGACGAAACCCGTCAATCTGTAGCCTTGCTCTTGCTCAGTAACAATCTTGCAACAGCCTTATCCGCTGTAACCTTGCCCCGATTCATCACCTGTTTCCTCCCCAAGCAAATAACCCGGAAGTTTGTCGGCCAGTCTCTATCCGGCCACGCAAAACACCGACCATCTCACCTTGTCTGCTTTCTCCTTTATGCGACCCCGTAGCTTCCTGTAGACCGCCCTACTTTGGGACATTGCAGTTAAGAAGAAGAAAAGGGAAACGGACCCCGGGGGCCGCCTGGTTTGATGGACGGTAGGGGAATTGGGGCGTCGTCAGCAGTGGAGGCGGTGCGAGAGTTTTTTTTTTTCTTTTTTTTTTCTTTTTGCTAGGTTGTTCCTTAAGTAGGGATCTGATTAGTGGACTAGTGTTGCGTTTTAGTGTTGACGGTAGAAAGACGACGCAGGTTTGGAATGTCAGCTGGGTATCCCTTTGCTTCAGAAATTCCCTTGTGGTCGATACTCACGATATCCCAATGGCCAGCAGCGTGTTGAGCAACTGGTTGGAATCCCTTGAGATACAATCCTGTCAAAGTCTTGATTTTTTTTTT
The DNA here is from genome assembly GCA_002018255.1 of Bretziella fagacearum. NCBI lineage: Eukaryota > Fungi > Ascomycota > Sordariomycetes > Microascales > Ceratocystidaceae > Bretziella > Bretziella fagacearum. Next base: position 2,371 of record MKGJ01000164.1, on the reverse strand, counting down.
AGACGTAATAGCAACTCCAGCATGTCGCCAGTTCTTATGATGATGCGCGCTGTCGATCTGTTTATTGTTACGATGCCAGGACAGGACACAGCTGACGAATTATCGCCTCTTCGAGATCTTCACATTCTTTACAAATGACGCCGAGGTGTCTATTCAAAGGGAAAGAGCACTGAAAACAAAATGAAAAACAAAGAACGATTACGATGGGATTCGAACTCATAGCCTCTTGATCTGTAGTTCACACAGCCTTGTCAATGACTCGTTTCTATCAACTTCTGCAGCTTCAACTCTTCTCAATAACCGACTGATATTTGGGTTTTGTTTATTTCGTCAGTTGTTCCATTGATGTCGGAGTAACAGAAATTGATGCTTCAAATGTTAGTTTATAGTCTCATGTATATGGGAGATATCCAAAGGGGGAGGGACGTGCTGTGGTATCAGGTTATTGATGCTTATTGGTTATGAACTTTATCGCAGAGTTTTCAAAGTGAAAATCATGAAGTTTTGGAGGTTCTAGATTACAATAATTGAAAATGTCTCTGTGAGGGGGGNGGGGGGGGGGGGGAAGCGCGACAAGTTGAAGGCGCGTGGGATATCTAGATGGTGGGAGTTGGAGGTTTTTTTCCAAGTCTAAGTTTTTTACTTTTGAATAAAAAAAAAGAACCATAATATATATATATATTGATTCTCAAAAGTACCCTCGTATAATTGATTGAATGTCGTCCGTGTCTATTGCATATGTCTTGTCTGTATACCTTTGACCTTGAGATTCTTTATTGGTTATCTAACATTTTCCACCATCACATAACTACAGCAATTAAACCTATATTCCCTCTCTCACCCAATATTGTCCCTTCCATTCTATAACACACGCACATCAATAACTCCGTCCCTCAAACCCTCAATCAACTCTCCCGGTCGATACAGCTTCTAGAAAAAAAAAAGAAGAAAAAAAGATCCCCTCCTTTCCAAATTCAAGTATGATCAACCAAAGCCACAACGATACGCCATGACTGTGGAGGGAGTGCAAAAAGAGAAAGAAAGAAAACCGCCAAAAACACACAGGTCACGCGACTGCGTTTCGTCCTTGTTCTCTCCCCCAGAGTTTCATCACTTCCTTATGAATAAAAGATATAAATAAAATGACCAAAATAGTGCTTGGCAATAATATTAAATCACTATAGTTAGTTTCTGTGCTATATGTATATATATCAAATATCCCGTACATAAGGCGTACTCTACATTTTATAGACGTCACCTCTATTTGCACATAATCTCGTAATGCCCCCCCACCTTCCTCTTTATCATCTATTCGAAACCCCCCGCGCGCTTGGATTAGACCTCCACCACACCCACTCATCCCCACGTATATACCCCAATCTCCCATCCCTCTCCTCCAAAGCCACAATCCCCTGCGTCTTGTACTCGCACAAGTACCGGTCCTGAACCCTCCGAATACACCACCTCTTCACCGGCATATGAAACCCATTATGATCCATCGCCTCACAATCCCTCACCGTCAACGGCACATTCCCCCTCTGTTTCTCCACCATATACTTGACAATCGCCACCGCATCTCCTTCATCCTTTTGGAATCTCTCCTTCTCTCGTGAATGCTCTAGTCTCCGCAACTTCATCTCCAAAGCCAAGGATAAATCCGCCGCATAAACTGTCAAGAAATCTCCCGCATACACAACAATATTTTGTTCCATTGACTGGAAAAACACATGTGCTGGTTCTTTGAAAAAGACCCGAATCTGATCGTTGAGCCAGTTGCGAGGGAGGCCCGCCCCGTGTGTCGGGTCAGCAGCCGCTGTGATGGCGTTATGGATTTCCTCCTGGTATGTGTGGTCTATCCAGACGTGGGGGTCAATCATAATGTCCAAGTCTTTGGTGGCAACGCGGTTTTGAAAGAGTGAGACTGCAAGGAGACCGCCGATAGCGACCATGCGGATCGGGGCAACGGCTTCGATGAATTCGTTTTCGCCAAAGGCTTTGTCAAGGGCACGGAGACCTACAGAAACGTGAATTAGTCTGGTTGATTCTCCCATAACACACTTCAAAAGGGTATCAGGTGGTGAGGTTGTCATGAATGCCGTTAATAGACATGTTCGCTGCTAGTCTTGGTTCCGTTCCAGTTGTCCACTATGCGGCGGGAATGGTTGCTGGGTCATCCCCTGTTTATTCCTAAAAGTTCCAACTTGTTGACCAACAACAACCCATCTTGGGTTACTGATTGAGCTCGACATGGTTCTAGATCTACTCTTAGATCTCTACCTCTTGACCCCGTAGATACACAACAAAATCCTCTCTTAAAAAAGGCCCGAGTATAAAGAGTCTACGAACGGGGGAGGTGGTAGGGGGGGGGAGG
>MKGJ01000163.1:31246-46009 GCA_002018255.1 Bretziella fagacearum | reverse complement strand
CCCCCCCCTCCTCAACCATTCACAACCAATTATTAGCATCAGATCCATTGCCACTCACCTTATCATAGTCATAATACCCATTAACATCACCATCTCCTCCTCCTCCTCCTTGTCCTTGTCCTAGTCCTTGTCCTAGTCCTTGCTGTTGCTCATAAGCCGCCAGCTGAGCCTCCTGCTCCTTCTTCCTCCTCTCCTCCTCCAATCGTCTCTGCTGTGGTGACAACGGCACCTGCATCTGTGGATTCATCGCCTGCACAATCGCCAAGTAATTATACATAAAATTACTTAGTAGCACCTGACTATGCAGCGGCCGCCGTGGATGCGCAAGCTTGAGATGTGCCATGCGGTAGATTGCTCGCTCCTCCACCAGGGGAAACCGCGTCCAAGGGTAATCAATATCAGGCTGAAGCCGTCTGTACACAATCTCCTGTGAAACCTTGAGGTGGTGACCCTTTTTGCTCATTGTCGAATCTCGATCCGATTTCTTCTTGCTGCCGCCAAATATTGAAGAAAAGATTCCATCCTTCTTGGTGTCCGACTTGACGCGTGAATGCTTGCGATCCTTGTCTTTGAGATCTTCGCCGGCTGGTCTGCTCTCGGGTGATTCCCGATCCAGGACCATGCTGTCCCGACTACCAGTGCGCCCATGACCAGATTCAATCGAAGATTGTAGCACGTCAAGACGAACATTGTCCTGTGATGCCGTCATCGTCGTCGTCGTCGCCTTTTCACTTGTGCTGCGTTTGACCTTGTGCTTTTTGGATTCAGACTCGTCCTTTTCCTTTTCCCGCTTCTTCTTCTCCTTTTCGTCACTGCCAGACTTGAACCATTTCCATCCCGTAGATCGAGTAGATGATATACTGGCCGTGTCGTCGTCCTTTTTACTCTTCTTGTCCGGTTTCCGCGATTCCTCGGGGGTAACGTTAGGAATTTGCGTGAGCATATCTGTACTAGCAGCTCGGATGTCACCCATAGGTTGCTGCTGCTGCTGCTGCTGCTGCTGCTGCTGCTGCTGCTGCGGTGGTTGTTGTTGTTGTTGTTGTTGTTGTTGTTGTTGTTGTTGTTGTTGTTGTTGTTGGAGAGATTGTGCTCGTTGAAGCTGTTGATCAGGACCTCTGTAACCTTGTGATTGCTGCTGCGGTTGCTGCTGCGGTTGCTGCAAAACCGGTTCTGGTGTTCTGGAATCCATGGATCCCCAGTTGCTACCATTGGAACTCTCGGGTGATCGCTGCGGTGAAGGGATACCCGAAGAATGCTGCTGCTGTTGATTCTGCAATTGCAAGGGTGACTGTTGTTGCTGATCCATGGCTCCTTGTGAAAATGACGGCTGCGGAAAATGGCCTTGTTGATCCATCGGTTGATTCAGTTGTTGATCGGCGGCATCATCTACAGAAGTTGCGATAATTTGCGGTACCAGCGGTTGTGATCCCAATGACGTTGATGGCATGGATCGCGTGTCCTGAATCTCGTCTTCTGGAATGGTGGTGTCGGCATCTTTAGAAAGCTTGGGCTGTCGTCGTCGCACAGAACGATTTGGTCGGGAGAAATTGTCGGGCACGAGAGGAGAAGGTTCTGTGTTGGACCGATATAGCCCGGGCATTGGTGGGATATCTTTGGAGGACCCAGTAGTAGGACTACTACTACTACCACTACTACTACTACTACTACTACTACTACTACTACTACTACTAGGTCCGCCGACACCAGAACTAGCACCAGGACTAACATCCTGGTGTCTTGCTGCCACACGTTTCGCGAGTGCCGACCTGTCACCACGTACAGACCCACCCTTGCGGTACTGCGTCCGTGTTGACCGCTGCAAACCTTTCCGACCGGGACCTTTGACGAGTACAGGCTTGTCCTGGGGGTCACCATCAGTGCCTTCAGGGTCCAGGGTCAGCTTCTTTAGGGCATTGGGGCCATCGTATACAAGCTCATCAAGTGGTATTGATCCACTACATGACCGTTGTCTGGTGAGATCCTCTCCGTCCTCTAGAGAATTGATGCTGCTAGCTGATGAATCCACCTGTCTAGACAGCATAGACTTCTTACGACGAAGACTGCCTAGAGAAGCAAAGCCCGAGTCCACTGACAAGTTAGAGTCTCCGGACCGACGTTTAATGGTGCGTACACGGTCCTCTATAAAGGTCTTGAACTCGCCGGGAGCCAACTCTGGATGCACGCGGGCCGGAACCCACAAAAGGCGAGATGGATCGTCCTCGTCGACATCGCCCAAAGTCGCCACAGAAGACATTTGGACAAGAGATACTCCATTAAAGGGCAACATGTCGGGGTCGGAGGAATTGCCCACATCCATAGACATTCTTCGTAAAGCCTGAAGATTGCTAAGCTCCTGAGCGATATCGTTGGGGTGGTCAAAGTTTTCATTTTCGCGGAATTCCCGTAGTGACAGACTGGGCGAGGTCGGTGACTTTAGGGGCGACGACGGAGTGAGCGAGTGAGTGGATAATCGCGAGGGCATGCTTTGTTTTCTTTGGCTTAGTGGGCTCTTTGGTTCGTGGAAATCGGGGTTGAGGCGGTTCGAACTGCGGCGGGGATCATTAGAGGAGGAGGTGTTGGACAGAGCGAGAGGGCTGCCGCGATGTAGCTCATCGAGAGCTGAAGGCATAAAGCTGAGGGGGCGATCGGATGTGGATGTGGCGGCGTCTTCGTCCTCACTCCCGTAGAGAGTAGAGATGGCTTCTGTCACATGGTGACTGGGATCTGAAATAGAAAGCTGGGATGCATGGCCGCGCGGGCCGGGACGGCGGTTGAAGCTGCCATCAACATCATTGTAGAACTGTGAAGTCTGTAATGGAGACAACAATGATATAGTGTTAGTATACAAGGATTTTTGTAAGGGAGAGAGAGAGAGAGAGAGAGAGTCAAGCTGTGTGGTGCGTAGATTTTGCGATTAAAAGGCTTGAGCGACAGACACATGACAACCTCCCCCTCTCTTTCTTTTGAGAAAGAAATCAAATCATAGGTCGCATATAATGCCGGGATCAGTACATGAATCCCAAGGTAAAGAAGAACAGCACATGGAGATGATAATGAGTGATGATCTGCCCTTTTCTGTCCTGCTCTAGCGGGGGGAAACCAAACATCGTGACCGTGCCCATGACTTTGGAACTTTGAGTCGGTTCATGTGGAAGTTGAACAGAAAAGCGGAAACCAAACAAGCTTTGGAGAAGAAAAGGTGTAGCTAGCCTTTTCATGTAACACCAAGACTTGAAAAAGAAGTCGAGAGGCTACGCGGCATTGGCAGGTCTGTACAGAGTCGCACGTTATTTGTGCAAGGCAGAATACGGACAGATGATCCGGAACTCCGCTGCTGTTGGCCGGCTTCTGTGACGTGTATGATATTGGAATCGAAATCGGAGTCGGGATGGAAGTGATGGAGGTGATGGAAAGGGAAACAAGCATGGCATGAAACGTACCATTGTCTACATGAACTGGAGGGCCAACTCTCGTGGAGCCGCCTGTTACCCAGAAGGTCTAATTACCGCCTGAACTTCACTGCTGGAAGGGAGAATAAAGTAGCGTCGAGGGCCTTATAGACAGACACAATTGTCAATAGATTGGATTGGAATGTGAGGAGTCTTTGCGGGGAGGGGAGAGGATACGTGGTAGATGAGATATGGTGACGGTATAGAATAAGTAGTGAGTGTCGGTCGTTATAGCGCTATAGCGTGAGGATATATTCAAAGCGAGAGTAAGTATTATGAAAAAGAAAAACCTCGTCAGCGATGGCAATCGGTAGTGTAGTATATGTTGTATGGAAATCGTCAAAAGAGCTCGGCGGAAAGGCGGAAAGGCGGAAAGAGTCAACTTGATTGATTTTGGCAAATGTATCGCTATAGATTTTATATTGCGGTCAATTGTGACTGGGTCGAGAGGCCCGCTTCAGCAGGAGATGAATGAGTTGTGGAGAGGGGCGAGAAAGTGGTTTGACGGCGGTGGCACGGGTAATGCGGGAGTTTAATGATCCCCAGGAGGGACTGCTAGAAGACAGAGCCAAGTTGCGACTTTGGCGATCGAGATTTCGGGAGATGTTTAGTTTTGAGGATATAGTTTATTCGTATAATAGCGACAAAGAAGAATAGAGAGAGAGAGGGAGAGGGAGAGAGGGGGAGGGGGAGAGAGGGGGAGAGAGAGAGAGAGAAGAAACCCCGGCGATAGGGTTAGTTGTCCGTGAATAAGAAATCAGAGAGTATCGTGGGGTTTCTCCACCGACGAATATGAAGGCAAGAAGTCAGTTGATGATGATTGATGATTGGTCAGTTATTGATCGAGAAACGAGTAAAAAAGAAAGAAAAAGAAAAAGAAAAAGAAAGAAAAAGAATAGCGAGTGACGTGAATATTTGAAAAAAAAAATAAAAAATAAAAAAGGAAAAAGGCTTTGCTTGATTGCTTGCTGTTACAAATACGTTAAGGTTACAAGAGAAACAAGGGTTATTTGTGTCTCAGGCAAGGCTACAAGTTAGCGTACAGCCTTGACAATAAATCTCCGATAATCTTTCAGAAACCCTTGCTAACTCTAGGGTTAGGATTTCCAATGGCCTTAGCAATTACCAATTGCTTCGGCTTCGGCTTCGGCTCCGGCTTCGGCTTCTTTGCATTGACATTTTGGCCCAAGTTACTTGAGCACTTTCCTCAGGAAACCAGCCAAAAAAAGAATGAATTAGGCGTCAAATTACAGGCGATTCACACTAAAAAAAAAATCAGGATTACAGCAAAATTAGTGAAGTACTGCCTGTATTTTGTCCTTAGTAGCCCACTCAGCCTCTATTAAATGTTCCTGCAGACGCCTAAACTCCCCCTAAAGAGAAAACCTTGTACCTATGTTCTTTTCTTTACCACAAATCCCAGATTTATTTTCTTCTGTCTCTCAACCAGCCCGGTTAGATAACCCTTGCATAAGTTAACCCTTATTTAGAGACAAAAAAGTTAGCGCCCGTAACAAAAATAATACGATTAAAATAGCCAATCATTGTAGCCGAACAACTATCGTGGCGAGTCACCAAGTCTCTCCTGACTGAGACAAACTCTAGCAAAACACAGGAGGAGAAGTCTTGGTTATCATCAACATCAACTCCTTGGTTCAACACCTAGTAGTATCGCCATATCAATGCTAGCGATTTATACAAACATTTGTGATCATGCATAAAAATAAAGTAACAAAGAAGGAAAGAACGCTCAGGAGATGGTCATCTGTAGGGTTCAGCATCATATGTAACCCACACCAGGGTTAAGCATCAATTATACATACATACAACATTATGATTCCGGATGATCTATATCATACTGATTGTCCAATTTCAATAAAACAATAACGGCCAATAACCGAGAATATCTAAATACATAACACATCTTTAACCCGAATTAAAACAAAATCATACAAGTCACTCAATACCCATCCATTCAACTCCTGTCCAAGTACCGTAACCCTTAGACCGAAGCAACCCTTCTTGTCTCCCTCACTCCTCATCTTCCGAATCCAAAATCACCGGTGGTGGCGCCTGATCCTCCACTAAACTCTGCGGTAACAACTCTCCTCCCAACAATTGCGTCAACCCCAACCCCAGTCCTGATCCAGATCCGGCCCCAGATCCTACCCCCGACCCCAATCCCCCCAAACTCTGAGTTTCCTCTCCCAACTGACTTGACGACCAGATTGGCGGTGGCCTAATCTGTGATAACCCATCTTGAGTCTCCATAACCTTGTGGACCTCTCTCCCCGCCTTCTCCTTCTCCTTCCCTTTCTTCTTTATACCCCTTGGCATACCGTCTTCCGACCCCAAGCTAACCGTCGTAGCCTGTGATGTGGGTATCTTCCTCTCAGTGACCACCCTGCCACTGCCACCTCCACTGCCACCTCCACTGCCACCTGTATTCCCGCTCTCACCCATCAATATCCCATCTTCTTCAAAAGCATTAACCCCTGGAATCGACCCAGCTGGCCTCCTCCACTTTGGCTTCTCTGGCCTCCGGAAGACTTCAGCTCCATCCAGGACCCTTAGAACCGGAAACCGTGCCACTGACGGCGGCGGCGGCAACGCTGGAGAACTAACCGTGACATCTGATAGAATCGACTCTGCTTCAACCTCAGCCACTGGCTCCATCTGCGACTGCGAGCCTCCGTGTATCACAATTGGTGAACTCTCCACTGGATCCGGACTTGATATCGGCGGCAATTCATACCGCTCGGCTTGGTCATCTTCATCTACCCCCTCCTCCTTCTCCGCCTCCTCCTCTGGCGGCACAACCCTCTTCTGTAAATTCGCCATCAACTGCGCTGCCACTGCCGGCGCCGCAAACGTATACTTTTGTGGCGGCCCCTCCAGCCACCCCCTCTCCTTCATCCCCTGTAACCCCACAGTATCATTCAACACATAAACCTCAACCAACTCATAAGCCCACCGAGCACTCCTCAATGTCCCAATGGAAAACTCCACATTCCCCACCCCGGGGACGCCCTCGAGGTCTTTGGGTTCCTTGGGTGGGCCAATACAGGCCATGTAGCGGAGCTCGCAGACTGGCTTTGTAACGTAGAGCCATAGACGGACGACTTCGTGGTGGATTTGATAGTTGCGGAATTCGTGGTTTTTGGCTCCAGATAGAATGGCGGGGATGTGTTCGGGATGGATGGAGATGAAGATATCAGTGCGATTTGTTGGCGGTGTCATGGCCTGAAGGATGTTCAATGGAACCCGTTGACTTTCTTCATATTGTGTTTCTTCCTGTGTTTCTCCCTGTGTTTCCATCTCCCCAATAACAATCCCAGACGCCTGAGAATTCCTCAGAATCCCTCGTAAAGGCGTCTTATCCCGGCCAATGGGCTGTACCTCTGATGGCGTTGGTGTGTAATACCTCATCGGCATATATTCTGGTGGATCCTCCGCAAACATAGCCTTCTTCTGCAACTTCTTTGCCGGCCCCACTTCCATGTTCGGGGCTGGGACTGGTGGTTGTAGGGTTTCGGAAGACATTGAGGGTTCGCCAAGGACGGTAGTTTCAGTAAGAAGGTTGAAGATTGCTTGGGTTTCAGCACCGACGCCGTATTGGGTTTGCATATCGAATTCACTGTGAGTTCCGGATTGTGTACCCGCCGGTGTTTCCGTTAGGGAATCTGGGATGCGTTCTGGCTGTTCAGGTTCCTGATCCAACTGTAAAATCTCCATCTGTGGTCTGACCGGTGAACTCGGAATGATCGTCTCTTCTTCATTCCCAAGGCCAAGCTCTTCTCCATTGCTATCGTCGTTCTCACTATCTCCAATGATCCTTCCATATACCTGATCTGAAGATATCACCTCGAGTGGTGTTAGAATCGGACTTGATAGCATCGACATCGACTCTGGAGGCGGTGACAATGAACTGCTATCACTTGATCCCAAGATCGGACTGTCTTCAATCATCAGTTCCTCGTCTGCTCCCTCTTCTTCTTCCTCATCATCTGAATCTGGAATAACCGTCACTTCTTCCTCATCCCCTTCCTTCTCCTCCTCTGACCCATCTTGCGTCTCAATATCCTCTTCTCTTCTTCTCCGTACCTGCGACCCTGGCACCTCCGTCTCCACCCCCTTACTAAACAATCTCCTGGTCGGCGAACTCTCCACCACCCGCAAACTCCCTTCACTCTCATCTGTCCCCGTAGCAAATGAATCCCCAATAACCGTCCCTGGTGGAAACCTCATCCTCTTTAATGGAGATTTTCCTGGAGAAATCCCTGGCGATTTCTTATTCGTCGACCGAGCCCCTAGAGATGGCGACACTGGCATTGTTGCGTTGTGCCGAATAGATAGTGGCGTACATGGCGTAAATGGCGACGGCTGCGACGACGGAATCTCCATTTGGGTGACACCACGTATTGGAGTTCGTAGCTTCACCGGACTCCGGACATCCATCTTTTGAACCCTCCGTCGACTCGGCGTCGCCGAAAGCCCCACAATCGGAGACGGAGATTGAGCCGGAGAACGGACACTCTCCACTTTTACCAGATCCACTTCTTCTGCTGACTCCGGTTCTTTCCCCGGTTCTTTCCCCGGTTCATTCTCCGGCTCCTTCCCCGGATATGGCTCCTTCCTCAAACGGACATTATCATCCGAACCCTCATCGGAACCACCGTCCAATCTATCATCCAAACCATCGGCCAATCTTTCGTTATCGTCTGAACAATCGTCTGAACTAGCATCCAATCTTCCGTCAAATCCACCATCCGATCTACCATCCCAACCTTTGGCCAATACTCCGTTTGAGCAACAACTACCTAATCCTCCGTCTGAATCATCGTCTGAATCCCCCACAACATCCGTAGCCCTCCTCATCCCCGGCAAAAACTGCGTCAACGTCTGCGTCTTGAACCTCCACGTATCCTTCACCGGCACCTCCACATCCACTTCCATCAGTCTTTCCTCTGCCCTCTCCTTCTCCCCACGTCCAAACACCCTTGCACCCTGAATCTCTGGTGTCCCCTCAACCGCCACTCGTGCCTCTCCCAACCTAACAACATCCTCTATCCTCCTCCGTTTCCTCCCCACTGGTGTCTCCAACTCCACATCTTCCCTTGGCGTCTTTTCTCGTGCCCCATTTGGTGGTTGTTCCAAAAGTCGTCCTCGTGGCTCTTCCTGCGATCGTTCTGGCGACTGAGAGTCCAAAAACTCATATCGATCCCTTTTTAGCAAACCAAACTGAGCCAAAGTTTTTTGCCTCGACACCTGGGCCTTTGCCATCCCTTTTCCCTTTCCCTTGACTTGTTCCTTCTCCTTCTCCTTCTCTCTCTCCTTCTCTCTGTCCAACCCCTTGACTATCCGTCTCCTCGGCGGGAAAACCGTCTGTTCCATCTTCTTCTTCTTCCTTCCCGCATAAATCAAGCCTTCTTCTTCTTCTTCTTCTCCTCCTCTAGCATTATCACCATTGATAATACCATTTCTTGGCGCCATCATCAAGTTTTTTTTTTTAAAAAATAAAAAACAAAAACAACAGTATCCAAAAACTGTAAACAAAGTCCGATTTAACTAAAAAAGAAAAGGAAAAAAAGGAAGAAAAACAGGCTCAAGTAAACAGACCTGTTTTATAACAAAAGTCTTCTCCGCCAGTCTCAACACAATAAACAAACAAACAAAAATAAATAAAATTCCAACTTTATATTCAAAAAAAAAAAAAGAATCCAAGTAATTCTCAATCTAGAAACCGCAACTACCCATTAATATGATGTCAGTCCAAAGAGGTTCCCCTTCCTTCTAAACGCGTCATTGAAATCCGTTAACCCTAACAAAATCGCGTAACAAACAACTAACCCATATCAACACGCCCTCACGTGACCTCTATAAACATCTGCTTACATAATTCACAAATTAACTCACTTGCTGCTCAGGTTCTTCAATGAGTATGATCCAATCTAATGCAGTCAGCTTCATTATACCTTCGTATCCGTTCACATGTCTAGCAGCATATGAAAATAGTAAAAAAAATAAAACAGCGCCCCCGCCACTACCCCAAAACCAAGTAACCCCCGTGGAAATTCAACAATATCCCCTCTGCTTCTCCCACTCTCCCTCCCCCCTTGGTAACAGCCGGCCCCCGTCAGCCTCACCTAACTAACCTCCTCCCTATCTCCCCAATGAATGAAAATTACTTCCCCGCAAACGCATTCTTAACCTCTGCTCTCGGCCACTCAAATAAAACATCACCCCCATACACCTCCGCTGTAATACTAGCAATCCGCAACTCCACCTTGCCATAAAACTTCTCACACTCTTCCGTCACCTTATCCACCAACTCCCTCGATCCACTGTATCCCCCGTAATTCTCCTTCTCTTCACTCTCCCCAAAATGCTTTTCCACACGCTTCCGCAACAGCTCAATGCCCTTGCGAACCTCCTTGGAATCATATGAGCTGAGGATCTTGTTGAAGACCGCCTTGCTGTTGGACGGCTGCAGAGCTATCTTGTCCGCCGCCTTCAGTGCTTGTAGCTGGGCCTCGACATTCTCCAGGTAATCCAGCAGCTTCCCAAGAGGTCTCCGCATGACAGCATTCAGATAGAGATCCAAGTGCTTGGCGTATTCGCCCGAAGCCTCTCGCTTCTTATCCTCAATAACGTCAATGTTACTCTCTCCCAGTTCCTCGATAAAGTAGCCAAAGTTCTCAATAAGTAGAATATGATAGTTGAGCGCCTCTTTGTCCTCGGGATCTGCCGCGTTGTTGGCGACACCGACACCCTTGGTTTCCCGAGCAATCACCCGGAGCGCATCAAACATGGCCCGAAGAATCCGCCCGTAGACACGGTTAATGGTGTCACGAATGCGTGTCTGAGGGTAAAAGACTGACAGAATGTTCTCAATAGCAGTAAAGAAAGGGGGGAAAACCTTGAAGAAGTGAATGACACCACGGCGCTTCTTGGCAAACTTGACCTTGGTCTCCTCAATCGCCCGGATTTGATCATCCACAAACTTCTCAAATGGCCCGTCAAGGTTGCTATGAAGTTTCTGCAACATAATGTTGAGATAATCCTGGTTAGAACCGCTAATCAGCTCCATCTTCTGCTCCAGTGCCGCAATAATACCGACGCCCTGAAGCCTGTTGCTCGACAGAATCCACTCAATCATCCGCTGCAGCTCCTTCTCCAGGAACGAAAAAATCGACTCCATCGACTTGGTAACTTTGCGACCCAATTCGCGATCCGGCTCCATACGACGACTGCCAGACCATTTGTTTTCCAGAGGCACATTGTTGGATGGCCGAGCAGCAATGAACTCGGTAAAGTCAGCCGTCTCCATAATGGTGGCGTGGAAGAAGTCAATAAAGAAGTTCTGCTCCATTTCCACTAGAGGTACCAAGTCATACAAAATAGTACGAAAGGTCTCAAACGGCAGATCCCGACTATCAGTGCTGGTCTTGGGCATGGGCGGCGCCTTGCCAGCATCTGAACGGAAAGACCGAGCTAGCGTCTGGCTTCGCTTGACCGTCAGCTTGCGTGCCGTAGTAGCAATACCCTCATGATGCTTTTCTGGCATTGAAGAGAACAATATCTCATCGTCGTTAAACATGGCCTTGCGGGCACTACTCTTGTGAGAGTCAATGACCCGGGTAAACTCCGTCTTAAAGAGACTGTGACTCTTGACCTGGTACAGCTGAATCAGTTCATTCCACTGCTCCAAGTGTACGTCACGTGCGTACAGGTTGAGAGCAGTGTACCCCCAGAGATAGTTGCGGTGAGTCTGATACAACTCGCGGTCCGTCTTGCGCGCCAGTGCCCTGTCCAGCGCTTTGTGCGTTTCGGCAAATGCACTGTCAAATTCAGTAGACATCCACCCAACGTACCGCCGCATAATGGCCCCACTCTCCTGCAGGTAATACTCCTTCTTTTCCTGCACAATGCGCATCTGACCATAGCTGCTGTTCAAAGTGCTTCCCTCGGTAGGATCCTCCATCTCCTCCTTCTTGGCCGCCTCCGATTCTTCCTCCTTGGAAGGCTCATACTTGCAAATATTGGGATCGATGCGTACCATAGCCTTGTAAAGAATGACCAGTGCCTCCTCGATACTCTTAATCCCGCGGAGGTCAAAGGATTCAGCCTTGAGGGCATCCAGGTGCCGGCTACTGATGCTGCAAGTGTCGAGAATAAGCTCTAGTTCCTTCTTTAGCGCCTTTTGGTTGGCGGCCTGGACCTGTAGACCTTGAGATTGGTTCTCAATGTAGGCGATATCATCCGAAATTGTCTAAATGTTTTTGTTAGTGCGCGTTCAAAACTCAAAAAGGGGTTGTTGGTCCCATGGCAAGTACTTACCCCCAGCTCAACGCTGTACAGCGTCAACAGGTTCTCAAGCTCATCACATTCAGTAATGACAAGGTCGATGCCCTTTCGCACATTTGAAATGCGCTCATCCTCTTCCCGGAACCGAGAAAGCCAACCGCCAGCTTGCGCCTTGTCAATCTCACGCTCCAAGTCCACCTTTATCGTATCCCATCCATTTGACCGCATCTTGACACCAGGCACAAAACCCACGTAGTCAAGCCACTTGCTAAAATCAGTACTACGTGTGCTGTCAAGAACAGACGGGTCAATGCCCAACCATGTCAAATACTTGGCATCGTTGCCAACAACAATCGACCGCTTGCCATCATCCTTGGGACTACTAGCCTGATCCTTTTCTTTTTCAGCAGAAATCGGACCAACTGCCACCGTTGTTGACGGGTCAGAAGTTGTGTTGATGGGAGGAGGAGGAGGAGCAAAGCTGCTGCTTGCAGTTGAAACAATGCTCTCCTTGCGTTCGGGTTCTGGTTCGGGTTTCGCAGGTTCAAACTTGGGCGGCGCAGGAACAACTGCATTGATTCCATCGGGGCCATCTTGTGACTTCATGGCCGCTTGACGCAAACGGTCACCAGCACCACCAGGACGAGGCTTGAAAGCACCAGCGGCAGCAGCAGCCTTCCATAAAGAACCCGCCAAATCAGGCTTTGACTTTGACTTGAACATGGAACCCAGGCCAGGCTTTTCTTCATCTTCGGGCGGTGGTATCGCAGAGTTCTCGGCGCCAAATCGCCTTGACTTGATCATAGGACCCAAGCCGGGCTTCTCAATAGTATCTGGTGCCACTGGTGGACTGTCAGGCTCTGGTGTGATGCTGGTGATGGGCTTGACTGGTTGTGACGTTATTGACGGGGCGGGAGATGTGAGGTTGCTGGGGGCGCCACGGTATGAATCCGTCTGGGTAGAGTCAATAGAATCCTGTTGGCGATCTCGGAAGGATCCAGACTCTGACCGATAGCCACCCCCGGAAACATTGCGAGGCGACATGCGCTCCATATTCCGCGGTGGAGGCATCGGGTCTCCGCGTTGTTTGGGACTCATTAATGGAGCGGGCACAAGATCGTTATCAGACATGTTTGGTCTATTGGGATCCATTGGTGGCCGTTTGCGTTCTGGAGGCGGTGCCTCGTAAGCGAGGGCCTTTGGCAGTTCTGGGGAAGGTTCGCGGAAAGGACGGAACCCTCCAGGAATTCCACCGCCACCACCACCACCACCACCACTACTACTAGGTTGTTGACCGGTACCTCGAGATCGTGGTCTCAATGCATCGTCATTGCGGCTATGGAAAGACTCTTGACTCTGATTTGCAGGAGCTAGTCTGCGCATACCTGCAGGTGTGTTGAAAGATCTAGTGGAATCCATACTTCCTCCAGGTGAGTTGCTCAATACATTCTGCGATACCCGCATCGGCCCCGGAGAAGCTCTAGGCGGCGGAACAAAGGGTGAAGAGGCTGCTGAAGGGGGTGCAGATCCCACAGGTGTCATAGGTGGCTTTGGCCCCATGATACCCCGATCCAGGGACGGACGGCCCTGCGTTACTATCGGCGGGGGGACCTGTCCTTGGGACTGAGGAGGGGGGGCGGGGCTACCCTGGGGTACGGGCGAAGTTCCTGACCGACGACCACCATTAAGCATCATGTCAAGCTCCCTAGAATCGAATCCAGTAAGATCTGGTTGGCGACCACCGGTGTACTTGGCGTAGATCTTGACTAAGCTGGCAATAAAAAAGTTCTTTTCTTTATCAGTCTGAGCTTGCCAGTAGTATGGTTTTTGAATGGTGATTAGAAACCCGGTATCGCCAGCCCAGAGCTTGAGGGTTGGGTCAATAGTAGGACCGGTGTAGCCCTGGATGTGGCTGATGTCGTCAAAGTTCCACGTTTTACCAATCGAAAAGGTACCGTTGCTGTTTTCCTTGGACTTGTGCATGCATACTCGGCCAGAGCGGCGCACCGAGATGATGATTACTCGGGGTTTTTGAGCATTTGGCGTTCGGGCTTGTGGAGGCGGTGGTGAGGAGGGATAGCTGGAAAACTCGGTGATTCGAAGATGCGTTATATAGGTTTCAGGGACTGTAATGGAATTCAGAAAAAAAAAAAAAAAAAAAAACGTTAGTTAGCAAGTTTCTCTCGGCAAAGATTCCCGCTGTTCAAAGCAGATCGATCCAGCGTCATCATCATCGTCATCAGGGGTTTGTGGAGGACTGCATCATTGTAATGTTGCTTGTGCAACGACAACTTGCGAGGCTAGCTGGCAACACAAGAAGAAACTCGGCCGACGACGGGAAGAAAACAAGACGACAAAAGCTCCAACCTCATTAAAACAATCAACATACTTGTTCCATCAGGTTCCTTCCGACCAAAACAACTCTCAATGATGCGCCGCTTCTCATCTTCGAAGCGGTCGCGATTGTTACTCGCCATTCTGCTGACCAAGTTCACAGAGAGCAGAATGCGACGCTTGGTGGAGCGAGGGGTAGCGCTTTATTTCGAATTGAGGATGCAACAAAGGACTGCTGATCGTGTACGGGCTTGTGCCAGCTGTAGAGGAATCCCGCTCGTGATCTTTACAGGAGAGAATATCGATGCGGCAGAATGAATCAGGTATCGAATAATCGGATAACGGGAGATTCTCCAGGTAACGAGCGAGCGAGCGTATGGGTGGCTCTTGGTTTGGAGAAGGACGGATTAGCTGGCGTTTGACGAGTGCGCAGCGCCGAAGGACATCTTCCAGTTCAATCGGTCGGTCAGTCGGTCGGTCGGTCGGTCAGAGGCGGAAGGCAATAGTATTGATTGATGATTTGTTAAATAGTTTGGCGATATTTGAATATCGTAGAATGATGTTTTTTTTTTTTTTTATTACAAAGAGACAAGGCCGATTGAAGAGAGAGAAAAAAAAAACCACGGGCGCTCGTGGTTGATAACGACGATGAATTGTTTTTCTTTTGAGGGGG
>MKGJ01000163.1:1494-31229 GCA_002018255.1 Bretziella fagacearum | reverse complement strand
GGGGGGTCGGTCGGCTCAATCAAACAACAACACAGGGCATAAATATCTGGCCCAGGAGAAGCAAACTGTTGTGGTGTTGAAGGGGGTCAGTCAAGCTTGCTTAGTGGGTTTTTGGCGGCAAGCTAGGCCATGATTGGCTTGTTGTTATAGTCATAGGGTTAGGCTGAGCTAGACTAGGAAAAGAAACCTGGGGCTGCAAAATTCCTAAATGACAGTGGCTAAAGTGGGGACTCTTGGCCAGTGACGTCTTGAACATATGCGGAGTTAGTTAGTGGGGGAGAGTTTCAGGGTTTCAAGCTCTATAGAAGCTCTAGTAGGGCATATCGGATTCTCTGGGAGAATCATATTCAGGGTTACACATGTAAAGCTCAGCAAAGGGTTAATGGCATAGAGGATGCACAAGATACTCGAATCAATAAAGTGCAATTAAATAGACCGAGAATGAACGCTAGAATAGAAACAACAAAAACAGACAAACTACTATAGAGAAATCATACCGAGCCATAGGTGTTAACCAGACTCATAGTGTTGGCGGGCTACCGTAGGTACCGGATGCTCCATGCAAACCGACATAATTAAAGTCCTGGGGTGATGAGGTTAATGATACAAGATGGATATACAAGAACATTAGACAATGATGTACAAGACAAGAAAGAAAGAAAGAAAAAACGGACAATTGCCATCAAATAGGACATCGTCGATATCAATACTCCCTTCTGTTCTTGCTATCGGCACGATGCCTTGTTCAAGAACATTTTAGACGGTTTCAACATCACTATTAGTGTCAACACTATAGGAACCATCATCACGACTGTCATATTCCTCTTCAAAGATCGGATCGATGTCACTTGCCCAGGCATGACTTGCGTCATCCTTTTCACTGTATGCACCCTCCCCAGTACGTGCATCTTCCAAAGCACACTCTAAGCAGTCAGATGGATGCTCATCTTCTTCGATTGAATCCTCCCACCAGTCACTGGCACTGTGAACCTTGGAATCCAAAGCACAAGTGTCTTGAGATACAATAGACGACCATGGGACCTCGGGCTCAAAGTCGACTACCCGGCTCCAAGTCTGTTTACCAGTGGCATTTGATATTTGCCTCGCCAGATAGTGGTCGACTGTAACATATGAAGTTATAGAGTTGCGGGCGGGATACATTTTGTCTGCAGGAAACCATAACTCTTCGAACTTGGCGGTTGTCGGCTCATTATGAATATGTGTCAAAGATTCGGACCCGGGGCTATGCAATGACCTTGGATCTTTTGAAGAAGTCCTTGAACACAGCCTTGAGGGCTCAAGTTCCGAATCCAAGATTGGAGACGTTGGAGAATCTAGGACCGGGGACATGTTGAGATTGGGAGGCTTGCTTCGCTGATGAGAAGAACGCGGCAGTGATGGCAGGTCACAGCTAGGAAGGAAAGCCTTTTGTGCAGCCACAAGATAAGATGATGCCGAGCTGGATCGATCTTCAATAGGCGGGGTATTGGTATAATCGCGTGGAAGCTCGTGAGAAGGTCCAAGGCCCGGAAGACCATAGCCAGAATTGACTGACACGGAAAAGGTCCTTGATTCTATTGATTCGTTGGTCTTGGCCCGCTTCAACGATGGAACATTGGCATCATCAAAGGTGTGCTTATGTCTAGGGACTGGGCTGGTGGGTAATAGAGGACGTGGTTCAGGCTGTGGATGACCAACGACGCGAGCCTATGTCAATAGTTCAAAGTTAGTAAACAGGAACCCAAAACAGCAGTGTAGTGAAGATGAATGGGACAGGACGACGAACCATGATGAAATATCAATGATACTAAAGACGGTAAGAAGCTAAGCAATGTGGTGTTGATGATAATATATGGATGATTGGACTTGTGATTCGCCGAGGATCATGTTACTGACGAGTACAAAGGGTTGAGATAGATGATGCTTGAATGACAGAAGCTAAGGACAAAACAATGGGAAATGAAAGTGAATGCGTAAAAGATGGAATGGTAGAGAATGATAGAAAAACATGGTGAAAGAGGGAAAAACAAGAGGGAAAGAATCGGTTGTTGTTGTTTTTTTAAAGCGGTATCAACAGAAAGTACAATGGCAATTACCTAGCGTCGACTAACGCTCTAGGTGTGACAGAAATGTGGAACCAAGAGCACCTTCGTCTATGCTGTAGAATTGAACATTTGACTTGATAAAACGAGGGAAAATATTCTGCAAAATATCACCACATTTTGGGGGTTGAAGATAATGTCAGTCATATGCAAAATAGGCAGCCACAATTTTCTTTTTCCCAAAATAACTTTGAAAAATGCCTGACGCCGGAGGACCCACTCTGCCTAGCGCCGCATGGCCCACTTTAACACGGAACGGATCGTATCCACTCAAGACCTCTCTCCAAAGTTGCCACCTAGAAATTAATTCACCAAAAAAATTAAAAATTGCAAATGGCCCAGAATGCAAGTGTCCTTGAAGACTGATTGAATTACCGTCGTGCTAAACAATTTTCGTACATGAAAAATAATATGAGCTCAATTAATAAAAAATGAAACCAACAATATTTCGACGGCTCAAGTCACCTATGAGCTGGAGCCGCTGTGAAGGTACTGGCAGAACTCCCATTAAAAATCAAAGGTTGGAAAAGAGGTATATGCAAGAAAGTAAAGGCAACTGCTACGGACACTGCCAACCTAAAACTCTGAAGAGATTTCTCAGTGACGAGGCTGTCCGCAACAAATAGAGGCAAGAGCTGACAAGACAGAAGGCTCTAGACCTTCACAGCTCACATGATCTGACATGGTTGGCCAGCAAATGGGGAAAACGAGTGAAAGAAGGAGAATGTCCACTTTTCAAGTGGTGGGCGTTTGCCAAAAAAAAAAAAAAAAGAAAGAAAGGGGTTACGAAGCCCTCAGTCCATTGTTAGGCAATAAGCTTAAGCTAACCCTCCTCACACTAACCCTGAGTTACATGATTTGGCGCACAAAGAATTACTGTATTGGGCATTATTCACTCCTGACGATGGCCGTCATTGAGGAAAAGGGAAAGAAGTGAAAACTTTTTCCAGTTGTGCGCTGGTTAGCCCTTTCTCGTTCCTTCTTACAGAATATAAAACCCCATCGTGTCCCTCCCTCCCTCTCAACTGAATTTCCTTTTCCTTTTCTACTCTCTTCTTACCAGTTCAGAGAGACTACACACTGCGTTTATCACCTCTTGAAACGTTGGGAAAAGGCTATACGCTTATTCCAGCCTTTCCTTTTCTTTTCCTTGCTACTCTTTTCCTTTTACTCTACAAGTTTGATCATCTACTTGGTTGATTCTCTCGGCTTGTTCACTCGGAATTTTTTCAAAATTCGTTTCCCTCCAACATAACCAGTCGGGAAATTATTCGACAATAGGTACGTCTTGCTTTGTTAATATCCATCTTACACTCGTTAACATTGGGTTTTCTTTCTACAGCCTCTCATCCGTCGCCATCGCTACTTACTCGTTATCAGTTACAAACCTTTTTCACGTGGCAGACACAACCCAATCATCTCACTCTTGAAAAAGATCCATCATCCTCAAGATGTTCTATTTCATCGTTTCTTGCTCTGCTAGCTATCTCGTCACTCCAGTCTCTGGCCCTGTCGCTGAGGCCTTTTCTGCCTCTTCTGGCTCTGGGTCTGCTATTCCGGCCACTAGAACCCTGCTGTACTTGGATATTCATGCCAGACCGGCTATTGCCATGTCCGACAGGCCCGAGATCCACGAGTTGTATCTTTCTTTGGAGCAGCTGGATGAGGTGAAGGAAACAACTCGTCAGCTTAGAGAACTTAGCCGCGAAGACATGAGCACCTATTGCCCTATCATTGATGTGTTGTACTTTATCCCCCAATACATCATCGACGTTGCCCTTGTTTCCCGGACCCTCGTTGCTTCCGAGGACGCCGAAACCCCTGTTGAAGAAAGTTCCAGTACTTTGCAGACGTTGGAGAACAGTGGCAACTTTGGTTTTCCCGACCTTGAGGATTTTCCCAGCTTTGAGGAACGTCAGTATGCTGCGGCTATGCATCTGGCTCAGTGCCTTGTTATCTACCGGGTTTACAACGCCAATTCCCCGGATGAGATGCCGACTTTGGGGGAGGTGCGCATCAGCGGCATCAGCTCGCAGGTCTTATTGAAGGCCGCTCGGACATTTGAGCGCAAGATGTGGCTCATGGAGTCACTAGAAGCTGGCATCCAAGATGTCACGCCATCGGACCTGCATCATATTCACCCGGATGACTTGAATAGCCATGAACTCCAGAACCGCAGACGCTGGTTGATTGGGAGGAGGCTCGACAACAACATATATGTCAACTGGACTGAAATCCTTGATTCGGGCCTAGACCTTCACGAAATTGAGTTGACTGCCGACGATGATGTAATCTTTGCCGTGATGAAGTCCTGGTTGCTCCACGAAGGTGAAATAAGGATTGAGGATCACGTAGATCGTTTGGTCCAAGAGATTATGCTCTACGGTGACATTGGAAACCTGACCTATCTCACCATCTGCCCTCTTGGTGTAGGCGGCCTCTCTTGGGTCTACCGCCATCACCTGATCCAGGTCGCTAGAGGCAACGCTGACAGATGGATAAAGCTCGAAAACGAATTCGGAATGTCCTGGTATGATATCACCGAAGAATCCGATGCAGACATGCGCGACTGGGTGGATGAGTACTTCCCGGATCCCATCGATATTAGTGAGCCCGCCCTGGAGGGGTACTCTGGCCCGATTCTGACCTGGTTGAACGCTGTCGAGTCAGACTCTGTTGACCCGGGGAGCAACCTGCTTGCGACTGCGGATAATTCCGAGGATGGTATCAGTTCTACCACTGCGCAGTTTGGCGATGGGCAGCATGCCGCTGGTGACGAGATTGACGCCTCTGCCTACGAGTACTCCGGCAGTGAGCTGCCTGATGATGATTCTGATGTCACTTATGGTAGGGGAGTTGACGACGGGTCTGACGACGGGTCTGACGACGGGTCTGACGACGGGTCTGATGAGTCTGGCGATGAGTCTGCGGACTTGATCTCCATCATCTCAATTTTGTCTGATGATACCATCCTTGACGACTCCGAAGAAGCATTTGACGATACTGACCCTGAGACTGCTCACGAGGAGTCAGATTCCTAAATCTGTCCTCACCACGGGAACTCTGTTGGCCTTTTGGGAAATTATGAGCCGACATTTTTGCGGCAATTATGATTACGATGACTCTGGTTACTTGGGACATATTTATACCACTGCAGTTTTGAAAAAAGAAAAAACAGAAAAAAAAAAGAGCTCAAGTATTGGTTACGAACACGATGAAAGGATATGATAGTGTACACGAATAATTCTATTTTGGCCCCTAATTTTGGTATGACTTTTTTTTTTTTTTTTTTTTTTTGTAAGAAACATTACATCTGTGACGTTGAATATTTGCAGCAAGGGTTAGGCACGAGTACAGTAGACAGGGAATGTTGACGGGATGTAGAGTAATACAAGAGTAGCACGAAAACATGATATTTTTTACACAGTAAACTTGGTTGGTAGCAGAAGCTGTTCTATGAGAGCTTGTATAAAAATAAAAACTCATTTTACATAAATATAAAGAATAAGCACGTAAAAATCACGTCTTCTGTTCAACAAGAAAAAAAAAACCCCAACTCGCGTGGGGGTGATATCATGATAGGCGTTCCATTCGCCAACCCTCTAATTAAACAAGAAAATAAAATAAAACAAAACCACTCTAGAAATTGAACATACACGCCTGTTTACTCTTGCTTCTCTTCTCGGTCTCAGTATCCCGTCTCCCGCTAGAACCCGAATGACATATTGATATAGGCCTTCGCCACCGCATAGTCTGCCGGATTACCCGGATTCAAATTATACGACCCCATCAACTGCTGAAACGACAACCAATACTCTCTATCTGCCACCGATAAATCACTCCATTTCCTATAAAGCCATCAAGACTGGTTAGTAATCAATTCATCATTTTTTTTTTTTTTTAAAATTGAAAAAAAAACAAGAAAAAAAACAACAACTCGTGCCACCTGGAAACATTGTACCCCCTCCCTGGAACACTTACATTCCGGCCGCATTCGGCCCGGCACTATCCAGGGCAGCTTCCGATAAGGCAGAAACCTGCGACTGGACGACAATCCCCATACTCATTGGCACACCGACCCCCATGGGCATCATCCCTCCGGCCTCCATCATCTGCATTGGCATCGACATGGTCGTGTGCATCCCCCCACCCGCCATAGCCACCCCCTTCCCCTTCTTCGCTTCTTCCATCTTGCGCTTCTTTTTTCCCGTCATCTTCTTTGCCTTTTCCTCTCCCGGTCTCTTCTTCCCACTGCCCACCGCGTCACTTCCTCCCAATGGTGGCGGCATACCAGTCTGGAAGAACCCCGGGGGGACGACAGACTGAGGGGGCATTGGCGGTGGTGGCATATTCAGCTGGACACCCGGATTCTGCACGGATGACCTGGGCGGTTTGGAAGAGATGCTTCCGGGAATAGGGACGGGAATAGGAGTGGAGGAGATGGGGTAAGGGGGGCCGGGTTCTGGTGAATGGGAATTGTTGTGGTTGCTGTTGGACCATCCGGAGTGATTATGGGAGGAAACCATAGTGGGAAGTGTGTGTAAAGGGGAAGAAGAAGAAGAAGAAGAAGAAGTGATATGAAACGTGGTGGTGGTGGTGGTGGTGGTGGTGGTACGGGATACAAGGGAAGATTGTGGATGACTAATCAGCGCGAGGGTGAGCAAGCAACGCGTAGGCCCAGTGAGAGAGGGAAAAAAAAAAAGAAGGAAAATAGATATGCCTATCACGACCAAAAAAAAGATGATGGAAACGTCGATCTGATAGGATTTAAATACTAGGAGGCTCTTGACCAACAAAATAAAATAAAAGAATAAAAAGAATAAAATTGGCAAAGCCAACGCCCAAACTCGATCCGGCGAAGAACAAACTCGGAAGCCAGTAAAAGCCCCAGGCACGGTGCCCTGAATATTCAGGTTAAAAGAATAAAAAAAAAGAATAAAATTTGTATTTCTCTTTCTTGTGGTACCGTTGGTTAAAAAAATTTGGGGTTTTTTTTTGTTTGGGTGGAACAAATGCACGTGTTTTTTTTAATCAGGGAATTATTAAAAAAAAGGCCGCGGTTTTCGTTTTCTTTTTCTTTTCTTTTTTTTTTTTCCTCTTCTTTCATTCAAGCAGAAAGAAAGAACGAATGTCCTTGGACTTGTTCTCTCAGACGTTTGTTTGCTCCTAGCAAGCTTGTGTACTCTCTCGGAACCAACTACGCCTTATCAACAACAACAACAACAACAACAACAACAGCAAACTATCCTTTGCTTGACGACCTGTAAGTACTCGGCACACTTTTGCCAATAGCAGATAACATAGCCTCACATCGTGGGCCATCAAATGGAATACTAACTTTATCGACGACTACAGCGTTGCTCGCTACTCGGTTAACCCATCATGCCTTGTGTTGTCAGCATGTGCTTTTGCCGTTGCGGCCACACCATTGGGTTCAAACTTACATGCTCCAGTTATAATTGCCAAACGGCCCCCAATGGTCTCTGCAAGGAAGTTCTTCGGCGTTACGTTAGCGGTCTGATCTTGAATATAGACTGCTATTTTTGTTTGCTGTTCAACCACAGCGAACGCTACGTTTTTGAAGTTGATCGCTTGCTTGCGAAAGAAGGCGCTATGAAGACAGGTAAAAGTGACCTACCCAGACGTCCGCAGACTTCTCATAACGGCCGCATAGAGGGATTCCACGACAGATTCTTTGGTGACGACCTCGTCGTCCTCGGCCACGCCCTGGATCTCGTGTTTGTTCACGGATTTGCCACTGCAGTTGAGGACGGTCTCCTGCGTCGTCCTCTGAACTTCAATATCCCACTGTACAAACATGAGGCCAATATGAGGTACAATCCCCATAACGGCAGTATGGATGTGATTGACGGAGAGAAGACGGCCCAAATGATGCTGAATGCCGATGTTGATCACCTGTGTAAGTCACCCATCAGGTACTACTTCCAAAACATACTTGTGCTAACGTTTCTCATGGTTCAGACACCAGCTACAGACATTGCCTGGGATACCCCCTCATAGCCCTATCAAGGGTAAATAACTGGGAAGATCGTCAGGGCCAGTTCCATCGGGTCGAGATCGAGGAGTCCCTCCCCCGTCCCCATCGCATCTATGAGGTGGATCCTGCCCACCACCATCCGGACTATGCCCAGTTTAACCAGCCCGAGCAATATGGCGACGGTCCTCTTGGCGATGGTGACTGCAATACCATTGTCCAGACCCAGACCCTCTCTAGCCAAGGTTACCAAGATTTTGGAGATTTTGACACTCGTGTTACTTCCTCTGAGTATTCCTTCTCGGGCGCTTCAGTGAACCCGTCGGCGCCTTTACTTCCCGAGCAGCGTCATGGCAATAACTACTACACAACTCTCCCCAACCTCTCTTCCGACCCCAACCGGGACTTTACTCCTCTGCAGCCACCTCCCGGTGGAGCCATACGCCACCAGAGCAGTTACCTCGACGACCACGACGATGATGACTACGAGTTCGGATCCTCATCCCAGTTCACCGGCGACGGCGACAGCGACGATTCCTACCATATCGCGTGAAGCGTCAACAGATTCGCCATGTAAAAAGTCTATTTGGATTTCGACCATGACCGGTCCCCGACCTAACTATCGGCGGCTAAGAGTCTGTGATGCCAAACTCTGAGCACGATAGAATTCGTGGGGTCTGAGTAGAATCACTGTTTACTTTTCTTTTGTCTTGCGTTTGTTGTGTCTTTCCTGTCCTATGTTTACTTCCTCGTTGCCAGATTAGCTCAGCATTTTCTCTTTGTAAACCTGGTTTCGATTTTGCTGTTGCTACCGTGTGTTCCCTTGACTCTTGTCATTGGCACTGACATACTATCTGGCTTCGCGGGTGTGAATTTGGCGTCTATCGAGGCGTTTGAGTCTTTATCGGAGATTGTGCTGTCCTAATTTGAAATCAGTGAATCTCCATCTTTAGTGGGTGATGGTGTTAGGGGTTTTCTATGTTCCCTGAGTTCTAGTTGGTTCTTGGGCACGTGTGGTACCATAGTTTACGCTAATACATGATAATTACCCAAACCTTTTTAATGATTTTGACCTTTCTGACATTTTATTATCCATCATTTCATCATTTTATACGCCTGAGGTAATTCTCGTGAAACATAAAAAAAAGTAGGTGACTTCCGCGTTTAGATTGGAAGTTAGGGTTCTTTCTCAATCTCACGATATTTGCCGGTTTCACAAAGTGGGTCATCAACAACGTCATCACCTTTGCACCGAACAACCCCGATATCATCTTGTAAATCATAACTCAAGCTGTAGTTCTCTAACGTGATTCTCTATGCTCGTGGGGATCGGCACCCTGTGTACTCTGATGCTAGTTAAACCCCCAAATCCGAACTAAACGTATACTTTAAGTGAACCCCACAAACAAGCAATAAATCGATACAAATCCCAAAACCGTAAAAATCTACCGCTGTATCTGTAATCGATCCTAATCGACAAAGTCAAAAAAAAAAAACCCCAAAATAAACACGCCAAAAGCAAAGTCATCAAACAAAAATCAACTACCCGCACACAACATCTCAAGACTTGGCAAGCTCCACAAATGCCGACGTGCTCGTCGACGTCGGCGCAGACCCGGACTCCAGACTCTTATGACTGGTGGCATCGGAGAGGGCAAGACCAGAAGCCGATAACCCTGAGGACGCGGTGGGCACCAGGCGGGCGTCTGGCTTCTCGTTAGTAGCTAGGCCCTTGGTTTGGACAAAGGCGCTGGAGCGCACGTGGTCGGGGTTGCGGTTGTAGTATTGGTCGATGATGGGGTGGACCATGACGGTTTGGCGGGAGATAGTGAGAACAGAGTTGGTAGGGACGTTAATCCAGTTTTCTAAAGAGTATTGGTGTTAGTATGGTTGGTGGTGGCGGGGGACTAGACCTCACTGAAGTCTGCTTCGTTTTCTAGTTCATCATAAACTTGCCTCTCTCAAACGTCAATGGCTCACTTGCCACAAGCACTATATCCGCCCCCTTGTCCCTTCGTTCCATGTGATAATTGTGTCCTGCATTCGCCTTCTGTCCCGTCAGCCCCGTCGTACCACCTAGCTTCTCCTCCCACTGCGTACCCGATGAGTAGTACAAACTGGCCGCCTCATCACTTGACGAACTAATGTATCGCGTGCAGATAGTACTATGGCCATCTGTCACCGCAAAGTTCAACAGACTCCGCGTATCAACATCTTGACTCTCGAGCACCTCCGCGGGAATGCTATCGGTCAGTTCATTGATCTGCCGAATGGTCTCAAGCACGGCCTTGCGCAACACTGTTGGGCCAAACCCGTTAGCCGGCTCCACCGACGGATCATGTCCCATTCTCTCCAGTGTATCAAGAAACAGGGCAAACGCCCACTCGCTATCAGTACTACCGTGGACACTCAGATACCATTTATCGGCAAGCCGGGCGCCGAGCCGTCGCTTGATGTGTTTCCAGCCGCCAAGACCACCGTTGTGCATCCACATGAGACTGCCGTGGGTGAATGGATGGCAGTTGTCTTCACTAAGGGAGCCTTCGGTGGTGGCGCGCACGTGGGCAAAGATGAGATGGGAGGCGGTCTTGGAGGCGATTCGCTGGAGATTTGTGCAGTTCCAGGCGGGAATTGTGGAGGTGAAAAGGCAGGGGGCGGTGCCCAGTTTGGGGTCGGTGTAGAAGCCGATGCCAAATCCATCGGCGTTATTTTGGCCGCGGCGAGTATCCTGTGGAGGGGGGGGGGGGGGGTTAGCAGACTGGCTGAGGATTTAAAAAACCATGAATAATGGGCGTGATGACGAGGGGTGTATGGAGGAGGTAGATAGTGTAGGTACTCTAACATACTAGACGCAAGCGAGAATCATATGACTGGCGCAAGATGGAGTGCGCGGGATCGAGAATGAGCTTCGACAGCAGGATGTCATCGCTGCCTTTGTAAACCTAGAATAGGAAATGAACAGTGTTAGTTGTAGCGGGTCATCCTGAGATCAGTTGCGATATCACTATCGACATACCAGAAAGCGGCACATGATATATATCTGCCGGGTGTGTAAACTCCGGATAGTAGTTGGCGGTTGATGTGACAAACAATCTAGCGTAATCACAAAGAAATAATTTCAGACTGCAGGTCGCTTTGTTTAAAAAGGCTGTGAATCGCGTGGCGTCACCGTGAAGGAACAGGCCTGAGATGACGCAATTGTCTGGAGTGATGGAGTGAAGTCGTGGAAGAGTCAAAACTGCAAAAAGCTACTGATCACGCAAGATTGATCGGGAAGGAAAATGTGTTGCAGCTCGATAGATAAAAGGTATGGCAGAAACCAAATATTTGTAAAATTGTTAACAAACATGAACTGATATCACAAGATGCTCTGGACGAGCTTTAGTGATCTTGCCTCTGAGTACAGGGCTTACTAGTGCTAAACCTGAATAATAAGTCTCCTGTACACTTCACAAGGGTTGTTGATATTAGGGGTTATGTATTAATCAGCAAACATCATCATACAGTATATATATAAAAGAAGCACGGTGGTATATTTGAATATGTTAGTGTCTGTCACCAAAATACAGCTCCCCGCACAGTGCAAAGTCACGTGCATCGACAGCCCGAATATATGGCTTACTATTGGCTCCTGGCAGTTTTAGCTTCACCACCTCCCGTCCATCTATTAGCCCACAATCTCTTGCCCTGAGCTGCATGTCAATCAAAGCCTGACAAGCATTTAGGTACGCATACCTTTGGGCCGAGATCCCTCTTTAGTCTCTTCCTGACAGCAAAGAATCTCCTGTTCTACTCTGCATGCTGCATACCACACAATTGATTGCATTGCATAACCAAGTTTCAGCGCCCTTGCCAGGCCACCCAACCTACGACTCACAGTTCCTGAACAACAAGATCGGTTTCCCTTTCGTCAAGGTCCCCCGCTGAAAAGGAAAACCCAAGTATAAGAAGACAGGGATTTAGCTGCCATTCAGAGAACTCCAGGTCTCTAAACTCGACAGAAGCTTGCTTGCTAGCCCCCCCTCGAGTTTCCCATTCTCACGACGCAAGGCGAACCTGATTAGCGAAAACAAGCCCCAGGTCAGGATCGAGAGAGCATCACGTTCTCATGACATTGCTATCCGCCTTTCTCAGGAACATTGGCTGCGGAGCTGCATTGTGTTTTTTATATCTTGTGCCGTCTTTCTACATCCTTCTTACGAATCGATAATCCATCACCTCGATTATTCCTCCCTCAATACAACCCGTCAGCCCCCCGATCATAGCTGTGGCACATCGAGGTCTCATTCAAAAATAATATTCACTATCAACCTCAACCCAAAATGAGCGGACGGCTGCTCGCCCGGGGTCGTTTGCCCCAGATTGGCCGGGTACCGACTACCCCGCACCTCTCCCTCAGAACCCCGCCGTCCTCATTTCCCTCCTCGGCAGCCTTTCCCCCAGCCAGCAATGTTTCATCTGTTCAGCAGCAGACCCGTACATACACCCGGCTTCCTACGGCCGGCCTGCTCCGGGCAGATGCAGCGGTGCGGGCTACCCGGAAGCGCCTTTGGCTGCCGGGCAACGCCTTCCACAATGCTGTGATTGTGCGGAATGCGTCCTTTGCGCGATTCTTGCCTAAACTTGTAGTCAAGTTTGTTCGTGTGCCGGCCATGTTTGGAGGTTTGGCCATTGGTGCTTTTGCTTGGGTGCAGTACCAGGCGAATCGTAGGTTACCTTATTAGTGCCCAACTTTTGTAAAAATAAAATAATAAAAAAGACCAAGGACTTATGCTAACATGGTGATGCTCATCAGAGGCTGGTGCCTACGCTATAGATGTCTTCAATAAGACCGTTGACAACGTCACCGATGTTACTTCGACCATCTTCGTTGGTGCCAAGGGTGTTGCCGATCAGACTATGGCCGGCTGGAAAAACTCCAAGGAGAACATGCCGGAATGGGTCACTAGACTTTTGACGCTACACGAGCAGATCGGTACTGGTAATGCTGGTGGTGATGGCGGCAATGGTGATGGCAAGGGCCCAAAGCAGAGCCGCATCTCTCCGGTTGCCGCTGCTGCCGGTGGTGCCGCCGCGTATGGCTACGCTGGCGATGACGAACGTAAGCCCGAGGAGGCTGCGCGCGATGACCAGATGATGGTCCTGACCAAGAAGATGATTGAGATCCGCAACATCCTCAAAAAGGTTGGTCAGAGCAGTACGCTGACGCTGCCGTCGATTGTCGTCATTGGCTCTCAATCGTCTGGCAAGAGTTCTGTCTTGGAAGCTATCGTTGGGCACGAGTTCCTGCCCAAAGGCGCCAACATGGTTACTCGTCGTCCCATTGAGTTGACGCTGGTCAACACTCCCGACTCAAATGAGGAGTATGGCGAGTTCCCTGACCTCGGCCTCCGCAAGATCTCCGACTTCGCTTCGATCCAGCGCACTCTTACCGAACTCAACCTCGCTGTCCCCGAGAGCGAGTGCGTTTCAGACGACCCGATCCATCTGACTATCCACTCACCTAATGTCCCAGATCTGTCACTGATTGATCTTCCGGGTTACATCCAAGTCGTTGGCCGCAATCAACCGCTTGAGCTGAAGCAAAAGATCTCCGAGCTTTGCGACAAGTACATTCAGCGCCCTAACGTCATCCTCGCCATCTCAGCCGCTGATGTCGATCTGGCTAATTCGACGGCTCTGCGTGCTTCGCGCCGGGTTGATCCACGTGGTGAGCGCACCATTGGTGTTGTCACCAAGATGGACCTGGTTGACCCTGCTCGTGGTACTCACATCTTGACGGACACTCAATACCCTTTGCGATTGGGTTATGTCGGTGTTGTCTCCAAGGCTCCCAGTACTGTTGGGGGACTCTTTGTTCGCGGCTCGTCAAACCTGATGTCTTCGATCACCAAGAACGAGAATGGATTCTTTAATGCTCATCCACAGGAGTTTGGACCCGAGTCTGGCGTCAGCGTCGGCACAAACACTCTGCGTAAGAAGCTCATGACTGTTCTGGAGCAAACCATGTCGTCCAGCCTACAGGGTACCAGCGATGCTATTCGCCAGGAGCTCGAGGAGGCGACTTATGAGTTTAAAGTCCAGTACAACGACCGGCCCCTGTCGGCCGAGTCGTACCTTGCTGAGAGTCTCGACTCGTTCAAGGTGGCCTTTAAGCACTTTACTGAAGAGTTTGGACGCCCGCAGATGCATCAGCTACTAAAGAATGAACTGGACCAGAAAGTTCTTGATCTACTAGCTGCCCGTTACTGGAACAAGCCTATCGCCGATCTGAGCCCTGCGCGCCCCGATGTCGACTCAATTTTTGATCTCCCCAAGGCGGATCCTGATTCTCTGTACTGGCATCGCCAACTAGATGCATCAATTTCAGCGCTTACCAAGCTTGGAGTTGGTCGTCTAGCTACCACGGTGGTTGCTCACTCGATCCAAAGCAGTATCGATAGTCTGATTAACGGCTCGACGTTTGTCAACCATCCCTTTGCTCGCCAGACGATCAACGAGGCGGCATCGACCATTCTCAATGAGCGGTTCTACAGTACTTCGGACCAGGTCGAAAATTGTATCAAGCCGTACAAGTTTGAGATTGATATCGAGAGTCGTGAGTGGAACCAAGGACGTGAAAACGCAGGTGGTCTGTTGAAGAAGGAGCTGGCAGATTGTGAACTGGCGCTCAAGGGTATGGAGAGCCAAGTTGGTGGTCGCCGGAAGCTGAGGGAGGTCATGAACTTTGTTGATAAGGCGCGGAAGGGTGATGTGGTTGTCGATGGTGATGGACACAGTGGTGCGGGTGGTTTCAGTGCTGCGTTGTTGGCCAAGGGTAAGTTGGGCGATTCCCTCTTTTGAATATCAGCATACGAGTGTCATTTCACTAACAAACATTTCAACAGGCCGCGAAGCCATCTTCATGCGCGACCGCGCGGACATTATCAAAATGCGTCTCATGGCGGTCAAGTCCAAGCAATGCGCCGACCTGACGAACAAGTACTACTGCCCTGAAGTCTTTTTGAATGCCGCCGCCACCAAGCTTGCCTCCACAGCCGTCCTCTTCCTCAACGTCGAACTTCTCTCCGAATTCTACTACAATTTCCCGCGTGAACTGGACCTACGGCTCGGCCGCCACCTGAGCGATGAGCAGGTGGAGAAGTTCGCCAAGGAGGACCCCAAGATTAAGAGGCATCTGGATGTTATCCGGCGCAAGGAGATGCTGGAGTTGGTGTTGGAGAAGATGGAGGGGTTGAAGCAGTTGGAGGGTGGTCGTGTGGATGTTGCGGGGCCGCGTGGAGGTAGAGGAACAGCGAAGAAGGACCAGGAGAGAGGACGGTGGGGGTTGTTCTAAAGAGATGAAGAGATTTTGGTGTGATTGATGTCTTTGTTTAATTTGTTGGTTGTTTTTGGGTATACGTTGGCATTTCTTTTCTTTTTTTGTTTTTTTGTTTTTCCTGCTTGTTTTCTGTCGTTACTCTGCGGTCATGCTGTTATGAAATTTCCTCCTCCCTTTTCATGCATTTAAAAATCTAACTGTCGGGAGTCCGCCTAGCCCCATGTCACGGGCTTGTACTTACAGGTGTAGTTGTCACTACTGTCGTTGGCTATTAGCTATGATTATGCTGTCGTTTTGACGTGCTAGGAGTATCTATGGTATTATATACAAACAATTATTACATCTTCCATTATATTCGTCTCTTATTTTTCCGCATCATCGTAATATGGTCTACTGGTTTATGCTCATATCCACCGAGGTCTGCATTGTCACCTCCCACCTCAAGCCACTTCCTTGTCCATATCCTTCACCTAGGCGATTCTGCACCAAATTACTAATGCGTGTCCGCAACTTACTCAACGTCTGGTCATCCACACCTTTGGTCACCCGCACCTTGAGATTAGCCAGCCCCAGCCCATAATGCACCTGCCAGAACTGAGCATCTTCCACCTTGGTCACCTCGGGCTCTGTCTCGATTTCGCGTACCACCCGCGGAACACTGCATTCATTAGTGTTGGAGAAGAATCCATTCGCTACACCCCCGTACGACATTAGTAGCATCAGGCCTTGCGCCATAGCCAAGCGGAACCCCAGAGCAAACATGGCAATGGCAATGGCACCGCAAATGGCCCCATCAAGCCAAGTGTAGTACGCAAAATCCAACATCGGCAAGATTAACAGTAGGGCCGAGAAGAATAGCGTAAGAAAATGAAAAGGGTTCGCCAGTAGGGATGGCAGCATCGGCAGCCGAAGATAGGACACCTGCATGATCTTGGCGATACGCGCGTGATTGCGGAGACCGTATGCAGAGACAAGCGTGCTGGCGATGGCGGCGAAAGTGGCCCAGTCGACTGTGCCGGTAGACACATGAGAGTGGGAGTGTCTGTGGGCGGACGAGGGAATCCCGACGGCCTCGAGGTTGATTCCTGCAATTTCAATGGGGGCCTCGGAGAGATCGATGTGTACATGTGGATGATGGTCTCCAGCATTCTCGAGGAAGTGTTTTACATTGTGTGATACGAGGTCGAAGCCGCCAAATAGCAAAAAGACGCTCATAGCAAACCCGGCCAGGACCTCGACGCGCTGCAGGCCGAACGGATGCCGAATGCTACTGCGTCGCCACACTTCGAAATTTCCAAGGACATCAACAGCTACACAGATTGCAGCAGATCCCGCGTCGAAGAAAACGAGGTGTGAGAGAGCCATCATAGCCATGGACCCATGAGATTCAAAGAAGACGAATACGGCGACAGCCACGTGGCAGAGACACCAAACAAGGCGAAGGTGCTGCTCAGGGGACATGGAGTCACGGGCTTCTTTGAATGTGGGGATGGGAAGAGAAGCTGGGAGCACTGGGGGCGCTCGTTGCGGGGGTTCTTCAAAGATTTGGTGCTGAGCAGATACGGAACTGTGTTTATAACGGTGGCCACGACGTTGGCCGATGTTCTGTGGGGAAGGGGTTAGCAGGGGGTTGTATGCCATTTTATTAAACCACATCACTCTCTCAACAATTCTCCTTAGGTTTAGTGTGTGGGGGAGGCATGGATGATAAAGAGCTAACTTACGGCGCGGACGGGAGAAGCGGAGAGAACTTGTGGTTGGAAGTTAAATGGAGAGCCGGCGGAGGCAACAGTGGCGGTGGTCTCCCGGCGGGAGTGCTGGGCTGCGGAGTCTGGGTCGGACATGGAGGGTGGGCGGAGGTGGGTGCTGATTCTGCGGGGGTTATTGGGATGGGTATTTCTGGGGGCTGAGGAGGCCAATGAGCAAGAGGAGGAGGGGTCGAAGGAGTTTGTAAATGAATGGGAGAGAGAGTGTGAGTGAGAATGTATGTGAGAAGGTGTGAAGGATGTTTGTATGCTGGAGGATGACTGGCGATTGTGAGGGTCGGTGATGTCGCCTTCAGAATGAGAAGTTACAGACGTTAACAACAGCGCGTGTGGTGACGGTGACATTGTGGGTGATAGAAGAGACTTGTGAAGGATAAACAGTCTTTTGAAGACTGGGGGGACGCTAAGGTCGGCGGGCGTCCGCAAAGCACAGGCGTTTCTTGGCGTTTGCAGATAGTGGTAAGACCCACGTACTTACCTAGGTTCTGTAAGTCAAGTATGCATGGGGTGGACAAGCAGTGGATGGTTGTATTTGGTGGTCATAGACGGAAAGATATTGTTGTAGTGATTAGTTGTTTGTTATCGTCAATATGTCTAGTGTAGGTTGATGGGCGAGAATGGACGGGCGTCAGGGGTGTGATAGACGAGCGATGGATGGATGTGTGCGCCCTGTGTTGGCAGACTATATGGGGTGATTCGAAACTAGAGGGAGGAATAGAACAAGTTGTAATAGGAACAATTGTTTTGACGTAAACTTAAACAATGCAATGGTTAAGCGGTTAGAAGGTGTTGAAAGTGACAAAGTTTTCGTTAGCTGATGCCGCAAGCGCATCCGTCGAATAGTTATGGTTGTGTCGGTTCTTCTCGTAATATGAACCCTGATAACGAGGATGATTGTAGTGGGGTGAGATATGATGACAGGAAGACTAATTTGACATTAGTAACTTGAGGCTCCAGGCTTTCTTCAACGTCTTTGGTATTGATAGCGCGTTTGGAATGTTGGTTGTTTCTTGATGGAAACAAAGAGTCACGTGACCTTACAGTAGGGTACAGGTATCGTTTTGCACAGCACGTGGTATGGCACGTGCCGTGTCATTGCCGCTTAGAGTAATACCTACCTACTACTTCCATTGTATCAACCGAAACCTTTTAACTTTCTTGATTGTTATTATTTCTTTATTCAAAGGAGGCCAGGCTTCTGAAACGCTGTGTAGGAGTCCCGCATGTTGCCCAGTATGTGATCGATTATGTTGTCTGCAGGGAAGATGGCCAGACTGAGGACACGACGCGCAATATTCGGGCTGGGATCCAACCGCCTGACCAAAGACTCTCGAAACCATCAACATCAACTAGAAGTCCCCATGGCTCTTCCAAGAGAGCTTATCCAGGCCTTTGGAGATCACTCAGGAATCATAAATGGCCGCGTTTATTCGAAGCCAGCTCAGCTAATCTTGGCCATGTTCCTCCATTCGCGCTATCAAATCTCCAGAATAATATATCTATGGATGATGTGGCGGAGTCGCTTGTAGAGAAGCCGAAAGAATCAGTCACCCCGTCATCAACCTCGAGCCCACGATATCGTGTACACCACCGCCTCATCATGAAAGGCCGCGGTACAAGACTATCTGATGTCGATGACTCGATTACCGTATTGCAGGTTGTTGAAGACTCGATTCGGGCAGTCTATCAGATTTACACTGAGAAGCACATTCTCCACCGGGACATCTCAGTCAATAACCTGTTTGGTCGACAAAAGAAACTGCGGCCTGCTCATTGATCTAGATATGGCAATGGATCGCTTACCAGGCGCTGCTGAAGACCGCACCAGTCGTACCGGGACACCTGCATTCATGTCCATAAAGCTTTTCACGGCGGATGCAGTTGAGCATAAGCTAATTCACGATTTGGAATCGTTTTTCTGGGTTTTGCTTTATATGAGTATCAAGTGTCACAAGACGCTTCCGCCGCGTTTCAAGAGAGGGACTCTTGGTCGCAAGTACTGAATTCGCAAAACTCATGAGACAATTCGAGGATTGCGAGTCTTTGCTTCACATGTGTATTGAGCTCTACGATCTGTTTTTCAGGACAAGCAAGGCTCGGCTCTATCGTAGGCTGTCGGGGGCGGATGAGGATGAAGACGTCGTATATCGCCGAATGATTAAAATCGTGTCCCATGCGCCTCGTAAATTGCAAAAGGAATCACATGACAATAAGAAGGGTAAATAGAAATTAGTAATAGATCTAATCCCATTGTTTTGATTATAAAGTTGATGCGAAGTCTGGAGAAACCACTTTATATGTAACCCTATATATTATATTAGGGTTATCAATGTCAAAAATACAATCTTTATTACCAGTACATGGCGAAGAACATATTCTGACTTAGACTTTCTTTAGTATCACTCACTGACTAAATATCTGTTTTATGTTACATATTGATCTGCTCTCTACCCACTACTGTACCGGAGATCAATCACCGAAACCCAGCACCGAATCCCGCTCACACTCAGGCCTATATTCCACGCCCAAACGCGCTCGCTTCCATCCTTTTCTTCGATTTTAAAAACTTACCAGTTCCGCCTACTTAATCATCCTGTCTCGTCTCTTGCAATATTTTTTATCCCGCCCCCGTTGCTGGCAATGCCTTTCTCTTCCGGCGCCTTCTCGACACCTCAAAACCTTTCTCCTCACGCCAACTCTTCCACAAACTCCACCAACCTACTAATGCGCCTCCCCTTTCTCCGAACAACATCTACCAAAGATCCCTCCAGCCCCTTCACCCACTCCCCTACCGACCACCCCTCCAAAGCCCTCTCCCCCATCGACTCTTCCGCCCCGACTACCACCACCACCACCACCTCCTCCTCCTCTTCCTCCCGCTCCGCCCCGCGTACCCGCCCCCGCAAAGGTTCTCTCCGCAAAGTCGCCCTTAGCCGTGGTGCCGCCCAACGCCGAGACCGCTCACAACTTTCCATTGACGTCCCCTCAGACTCCTCCTCTTCTTCTCCCGGCGTCTTCGCCTGTCTTTCCGCCATCCCCGTCGATGCATCCACCTCGAGTGATTCCGGCCCGAGCCCCCGTAGTAGCACTGATAGTGAGGGGACCTCCCCGTGGCCTGCCTATGATGATTTCCTAGCTGGTGGAGTCCCCGCAGGGTTAGGTGTTGCTGCCGAGGATTCTTATATATCGACTGATGACGATGATGTGCAGATGCAGATGCAGATGCAGATGCAGAGGGTGAGGAGGACTGGAGGGGAAACACAGCAGAGGAGTTACTCGTCAAGTAGTGCGACGGCGACGGCGACGGCGACGGCTACGGCTGTGACGTCAAGACCGCGCATTGCAGCTGTGAACCGGAAGAAACCAGTGTTGAATACAGCAGTCACTACCTTGCCCAGCGTCGTTTATTCCCGCAGTGGGAGTGCCTCCGCCGGGAAATCATCATCGTCATCCTCGAAGAAACAATCGCGACTACACACACACCACGATCGCCACCAACATCAACAGCAGCACAAACATCAGCATCAGCATCAACACCAACACCAACACAAGCATTCCTTCAGTCTTGCGAAACCAAAGAGTAATCCCTCGCCGCTATCCAACGCATCAGTGCCTCCGCCGTCAGCCACCATCCTCCCGTTGCCCGATGACGCCTGGGATTACTCTGAGACGGCGTGGTGGGGGTGGATGATTTTGATTACGACCTGGATTGTGTTCGTTACGGGGATAGGGTCTTGTTTTGGGGTCTGGAGTTGGGCGTGGGATGTGGGGACGACGCCGTATGCACCGCCCGAGTTGGAGGATGACCCGACATTGCCGATTACGGGATATTATCCGGCCTTGATTATCTTGGCTGGAGTCATAGCGTGGGTTTGGGTGGTTATTGCGTGGGTGGGCATGAAGTATTTTAGACATGCAAAGATTAGTGGTGATTAGATATTAGGTATGGCTTCACGGTTTGTGCTTGACTTTGATATTAATTAACGATAATGAGAAGGGTGTTTTTTTTTTCATGTTTTTCATTTTTCATCATTTTTTTTCATTTTTTTTTCCCTTGGAGGCTTCACGGGGTCTAGTTTTCTATTATTGCCGCCTTGGATCACAATACTTCAGAAGCCTCAAGAGAGAATAGTTGATAATCTCAAAACAACGTTGGCCATATAACCAACTCCAAGTGTCTTTAATATTGACCAAAAACTCTACGCTATCAACATCACGTATATACCATAACAACACAATCCCTCCTCTCCTCTTTTCACTCGAGAACAGAGAAGAAAAATAAAAATAAGACAAACAAAAAGGTATCCTTCGGAAGCCTTTGTGGCTAGCGACTTACCAGACCGCAACTTTCGGCGCAAAGCCTTACAAATACCTAGATATAACATGACAAAGTGAACACGAACCAAAGAAAAGAAAAGGAAAGAAAAAGAAAAAGAAGAACAAACACAAAAGCACACAAGCTAGACAAAGATATTCCACAGCAGTGCATATTGCATCTCCACTGTCCCCGAGGAAATACCTTTCCCCCCGTTCCAATATACCACCAAAAAAAAAAAAAAATTCACAACCAAAGAGAAAACGCCTTATTTTCACATGATAACCCACCAATCAACACCTTTACTTATTATACCATGTCCACCACCTCTTTCGCTGCTGCCGAATTCACCAGCTTATGGTATCTTTCCTGCTTCTCCTGTTCCTCTGAAGCCCGCGTCGTCACCGTAGGAGACCCCACCGGTGTACCTCCTGTGACAGACACACTCTTGCCCCAGAGAACCCCAGCCACTGGCTTATTCTTAACTGATGAGTCCAGGGTTGGTGTGGCCGTATGGGATGATGACCCAGGGCCAAGGAGGGCCGGAGTGCCAGTTCGTGAGTCGTCGAGACCCATCATTGAGATGTCATCATCCCGGTCTGTCGGTAGGAGGTATGGTCGGGGAAGACGCATTGCCAGGAGAACGTACTCGGCACGCGTCATGTGGTCAAAAACATCATCCATGTACCGACGCACTTCTTCCTCCGGGGCTACTACACGACTAAAAAGGTCGAGATACCGACCAGACTGTGCGATGATCTTGATCGTCATGGGCTGGTAGTAATCAAGTTCTGGGTCACCGCCGTACTCAGAGGTGCTTCCCTTGCGGACGATAAGGAACGAGGCCATAACTTGTTGAGATCCATTAGGCTTAGTCTCAACCGGGTTGAGGATCGAAAACTTGGGGAATCTGTACCGGTCACCATTGGTGCCAGCAAACTCAAAGACTATACCCGAAAGCTCCGGCATACCCTTCAACGACTGGGGAAGCTTCTGTCGCGCGGTGGATTGTCCTTGAGAAACAGGTGCTACTGGCAGAGACGCCGGAAGAGGAATCTGACGAATCTTCGCAGCTTGAACTCTTGCAAATAGCTTGTCAAGTATATCCTTCAAGTCTTGCGAATCAGTATATTTGTGTGTGCCCGTAGCTATCCGGTAAATCATTGTCCGGGTAGTCGACGGATTGTCCAGGGCATCTTTAACTAAAGCTACAACTAGCGGGTCACTGCCATTGGGCGGACGCAGGTCAGCTGCCCGCTGGTTGGGGTTAGATCTCAGGATGACGCCAATAATCACGTTGACTTCATCGGCAAAATACTTGACTGAGCGTCCATCTACCATTAGTCGATCTGCTGGCGGAGCAGTCTTCTTGTGTTGAGTCGTGATTTGATCAATCACTTGTTGGAAATGTGCCAGCTCGGTCGGGATCGCCGTGCCTTCAGCAACCTTCTTCATGATCTCGCGCAGGTACTCATCACTACTG
The DNA here is from genome assembly GCA_002018255.1 of Bretziella fagacearum. Classification (NCBI taxonomy): domain Eukaryota; kingdom Fungi; phylum Ascomycota; class Sordariomycetes; order Microascales; family Ceratocystidaceae; genus Bretziella; species Bretziella fagacearum. Next base: position 8,247 of record MKGJ01000163.1, on the reverse strand, counting down.
GCCCGTTCGGCCAGTGCTATGATGATCGGTCCAGGTGTTTTACCATTAGCAGCAGCAGCAGCAGTAGCAGGTTGAACTGGGGGGTTCGCACCGGGAGGCTGTGGTTGTGTGGTCGGACCGATTGCGTGAATAGAGGGTGTACCTTGTGCCGATGCCAAAGTCATGGTTGGATTAGTGGCAGCATTCTGAACAGGATGTGGTGCACCTAAATTTTGGAATGCCATGTTGTGTTGATGTGCCATTGCAGAAGGTGCACCGGCTGCTTGCGCTAGATTAGTACTAGTATGTACTGGAGAAGCAGGAACAGCGTCGCTTGGTGATGGTGCTGATGCGCTAGTATGTACAGATGCTAGCGTAGGCGCTGGCGGGGCGGGTTTTGGGGGCATGACCCCATTAGGAGGGCCATATTGTAGAATTGGACGGAATACAGCATTCGTCGCTGGCAATGGTGCTAGCGGTTGCGAGGCCGGCACAGTAGATCCGGCAGGTTTGAGGGACCCCCTAGTATCCTTCACACCAAACATAGTTGCCTCGAACGTATGAGGCTCAATTGCAATAATGACTTGACCAATCTTAATCATAGTATCTTTGGATGGGTTGTTGGGGTCATCGGGAGGCGCATTTCCCTTCTTTTTCGACGGCTTTATGGGCTTTGTCCAGTACTTTTCAAAGAGACCTTCGGTTACCCATTTGTTCCTAGACCGTGATAGTGATTCGCTCAAAACTCCACTAGAGATATTTTATAAAATATAGAGAATTAGCGCTGGTACAAAATAAACATTTGCCAAAGAATCACATCATCTTCAACATACCTTTCTTTGTAGCTTTGATAGTCTCTATTAGATAGCTCTTCGGGCTGTGGAGTCTCGATAGTAGGTAATGGCTGGCCAGCCTGTATCGAAAACGGTAGTGGCGTCTGGGTTTCTTCTGGAGGTACGGACCCGGACCCAACGCCTGGCGCAGGCGTAGCGCTGACCGAGCGAGACGAATCAATGTCAGGCGATGATGCCCGCTTCTTAGACTTGTGGTCTGCGCGCGCAGAGCCTCGCGCTGGGTACTTGCGTTTCATGACTGTCAATGGTTTGGCGGTGGATGGTCGTGGATGCAGAAAGTTCGGTAGCTTCTCGGTTGATGGTCGGATAATGTTTGATGTGGGATTCAAAAGGACAAGAGAGGTGGAGATGAAAGTTCTAGCACGGCAATCCAAGGCACATGGCACCAAGGACAACCGCCATCCGCCCGGGGACGAAAAGGCAGCACGTGATACTGAGGTGATTGGTGTAATGGGTTATATATCAGATATCATGAAGTCAGTCTTCAGAAGCCAAAGATGATTTTTGAAACTACCAGAATCACTATACAAAATATACAAGGTGCTGAGGTTGAGGGGAGCCAGGGAAGCCCAAAGCCACTGGATGCCAGAAAAAAAATTAAAAATAAAAATTGAAGAAAGTAAAAACCCCAAGGAATAAGAAAAAAAGAAGCTTCGGATTGACAATAGAAACAAACTTTTGAACAAAAAGTTGCACGAGCTCTCAGCGCGTATCGATATCGCGATGCGCAAGAAGATGAATAATTGATAGATGAGATCGAGGCTGGAGACCTGGCGTCGAAGCGCTGGCGATAATGAATTTAAGGTCGAGGGTTTGGATTGAGGTTGGCTTGACACCAAAGATGGCTTTGGGCTCAAGTAAAAGAAAAGTGGTTGAAAAAAGAAAAAAGAACGCCCCAATAACGTTCCTTCCCTTGTTCAAGTTTAGCTATCGGCTGTGGCGGCCCTGTTGCCTTTTTTGTCTTTCTTTTTTTTCTTGCTTATTCGTAGTAGTTGCCTTTCAAATAGGGCGTTGCTGCTGCTTTCCTTCCTTGTTGAAACTTCCAACTGATTGGTTGTGCGGGCTTCTGTAATGATTGTAATTGTTAGTGTGACCATAACGGCGGCAGGTCGTTCTGCAAACATCTACTATATACTTGTTGAAAAGTGGAGAGTTATACATTACGTGAGAGCTATGTCCAATGAGAAGTATTTGTCAACTACACGCCCCACAAATCTCGTGCACCTCAAGGGATCCACTTTTCACTCCAAAGCCCGCCGTACAGACAAATGATGATCGCTGGTTGCCTCCCGTTTAGAAGATGTTGAAGATACGATGGCCAAGTATTTGTAATTTATTACTGCACCCAAGGTTCAACAAGATTTAGGTCCTACTTCTTGTTAAAATCTGTTGACTAGGAAACTCAAGTCTTGAATGTAAGCTCTCTTGAACTACATATATAGCAATAACCAAAGTCAACAACGCCTCTCTCCCCGGCCTGCCCGTCTGACCTTCTCATGTCGGGATGCTCGAGACATTCTTTCGTAGATAAATTCAGCATGTCCAAGATTAGCACTTTAGAGAAGTCTTTCACCAATCCAATACATTCCTTGGCGTAGACGTCGGAGGTGCCACATTGCGCAAAACTCTCCTCTCAGCCTCTTCTTCCATAATAATCCGATCCTCATCGCCCTCTCTGCCTGCAATCCTCCACTTGACTCCCCACTCTTCCATTAACTCTTTAACCTTGGCTTCCCACTTAATTACCAACGGATGTGCTCTTGCTACATCTTGAAACGTCACGTCATCTTTATCCTCTCCCGGAACTTCATACTTCCACGTCCCGTCACCATTCCAATACTCCACCCCAAAGATTTTCTCCACCGACAACTCCGCCTGCGCCTCCACAACCAACTCCTCCAACCCCTTCTCCTCCGGTGCCTCCTGTCCCACCGACTCCTCTATACCCTCCAACATCCCTCTCAGTTTCCCTGAAATCCCTCCAAACTTTGCTCCTATGCTAAACCCCTCGTCAAACCCACCCTGAATGCTTGTCGCCTTGGCCTCCGTCACACCATCCCGATACCCATTCGTCGCATGCTCTCTCTGCAACCTTGGATACTCTGATAGCTCGCGCATCCCCCCAGCATCATTCCTGGGAGAGCCTGGACGTGAAGAGGCAAAGACATCGGAGATGGAGGACTCGGTGTCGGAGGAGGATGCAGTGGTATCGTGGGTGGCCATGTGGCCGTCGGGGTCATGGAAGAAGGGAGTTTGGGCAGTAGGGTTGTCAAAGATGAGATCGGAATCAATGCCGTCTTCGGGGTCGTAGGTGACGTTGCGCATAGGTTCGATGTGCATTTTGATGACGAGACTTGGCAAATGGTTGGGCCAAGTCAGGGGTTTAATGGCAGATGATGTTTGGTGCGGGGAAGTACAAAAAGATTTGTCGATGGGACAATCTATTCAAACAAAAAAGAGTAATACAGCTATGTGTAGAACACGGCATGAAATTTCTAGCAGTTAAAGTTAATATCAATTACAAGTGGAGAGTTTCGTCGAAAAGGCGTATAAAAATAATCCCGCGAAAAAGCTTGCTCGATCCGATGAATAATTGATCAATGACGGCAATAATCCTATGGGTGTTAACCCTAGTGTAATGTCAACGACGTTCCATGATAGGCTGGCTCATGTTGAATTATTGAAGGAGCAAAAAATAAAATAAAACTTAAATTTCATCATGGTATCAAAAAACACAAACAATAAAAAAACAAACAGTAGAAAATGATACACCAGAACAGGACCAACCGACACATTCTGTGACTAAAAACCCTCTCTCATATATCAAATTTCAAATTAAATCGTCATCCAACTCATAAACCAGATGATAAACTTGCCAAAACCACCCACCCAACCCTTTAAGAAATTTGCACTACCCTCTCTGACACATTCATCTCCCATGCGCGGCCCGTCATCATCCCATCAATATAGGCCTCGCCTACAACCTCATGCAATCCCGTATTTGTCCCCCCTTCTACCAATACCGGCCGCAGAACCAGAGGCACATGTCCGCCTCGTGGAACAAAAATGAGATCCATCTTCCGCGTCACCATTGGCGCAGCCCCCACGAAGCCCTTACTGGTGAGTATAGGCCGCCGACCAAACATGCCATTGCCAAGCTTAGCAATCTCGGCATGATAAGTAGTCCATTCAAGGTGCTTGGTCATTATCTTGTAATACAACTCTCGCTCTTCAACTGGTAGAGCCATAAAGGTTACTGCGAAATTCTCAGGAAAACCCAAGTCGGTAAGATCGCCTTCAAGTCTGCGAAATTTGAAGTTTTGCCATGCACAATGCATAACAGCAAGGAAAGTCTGACCTAGATGGATATATGGCTTAGAGGGACTCTTGCTCCCTAGAATAGGCGGGGCTTCCAATAGAGGGACTCTCCAAAGAGCACCGGCCGGGTCATCCTGATCTGAGTAGATTTGGAAGACATTCGGTTGGCTTTGGATATCTCGGGATTCATCACAATAAGCCTTCAAGTCGGCAAGGGCGAAACAAATCTGGATGTAATCTGGGGTTTCATTTTTATAAAGTTGACGGACCGGGAATCCAACGTTACAGACTGTATCGATAACAACTCCGGACATTCTAATGATGCCAAGATCTGCCTTTAATCCGCACAATAATGGTAGGTCCGGCCCAAAGATGTCTGAATCGGCAGATGCTGCAGTTGGAACACCAGCCCACAGGAAGGAATCTATGTGCATATTGTTTTGTGTGGTAATGACATCGATACTTGGCTGTCGAAATGCACCGAAATCGGGGACCCATGATGGAAGATTGGGGATGGTCTTTGGCCACTGGACAAACTCTGGCACACGAAAGTCTCCGTGCCGGAAGAGTTCGCCGGCAATGGTAGTATAGATACTGGGTAATGACTGGCCATACCAGATCTTGCCTAGAAATAGGTGGGAATCGGCAGCCATGCTCATGAATTCGAATATGGCTTCATGGCGTGAGTTGAAGCGGCCTGGTACTCCAAAGCGAGATATGAGGTGGACAAGATTGAGCTGCGATTTATAATGTGGATCTTGGTACATGACCCAAGCGTCATGTCGAAGCTTGAGTTCTTCAATGCCTTTCTTCAAAGGTGTAAGAAGCTCGAGACCGCAGCCGGAATCTGGTTTGGCAAAGTGTTCGGATATGATGTCATACGAAAGAATCGCGGCGACGTAGAGTTGTTGTAGGGTCATTTTCTGGTATCCACATTGAATGAATGCCAAGCATGGAATCGTCATGTCTTGGATAGTGTGGCCGAGTTCAAAGGCAGGGGATTGAAGGAATTGGACCCAAGATGTCAGCATAAGTCGCATTTCGTGCGTATCTTTTTGTGAGTATGCATGTTTCAGCCAACGATATGTCCGTGATTCTACCATGAGCGAAGCACGCATACGCGCAGAGATACCAGAGGATATCCTGCGATTAAGAGGCGCATCTGGGTTAATATTCAGGACGGGTGGGAATTTCAAAAGCAGGTCGTAAATTGAAGAGGCCAATGCACTCTGGCTCCCGACATGTACTATGACTTGTTGGGCGGATCTGAGATAGGCCTCTTTGAAAAAAGCAGCAACAGTTCGTTCAAAGGCAGAGTTCTGGTCGATACAAAACTCTTCGATCCAGAATAACGAGCCCGAGAGCATAGCAGTAGTCCGCATGACTTGGGTAACGATCCGGGGTACAGTAACAGACTCCGAATCTATAAAGGCAAATTCTCTTTCTTCATCTTGGCCGCGTGGGAAACTGAGGACGGTGTATGGTGGTCGAACCTCTGTAGACGTGAAACGCAACGTGCATAGTCGAAGTGGCTTGTCGATGGTTGCTTCCACGGGACATAACAAACATAGTGACTCTTCAGTCGACTTCCAGTGGTGAGGAAGTCCTTTTGTGAGATCATAGGGCAACGAGCCCGAAGAAGATGCCGATGGATGCGAAGCCATAGTCGGCAGGATGACTTTTTCAGGACCTTAGGTGTAAAAATGGGTATTTATGATTCAGTCTGTACACTTTGAAATGCCAGGTAGTGAACGCTCCAGAGACGATGAATCGGGATGAAAAGAAAAGAGACAAGTATGAGAAGGAGGCTTATGGACATTATTAAAACTTCTCATAGCAACCCGCCCCAGAAAGCCAAAGTACCAGTACCCATGAGAAAGGATACAGGAAACTATGGCTGGGTTGATATCAAAACCCCGTGGAAGATGATGGCGATGTGAAGACGATGTTGTTGTGTTCTCAAGCGTAGTTGTCGTGGTTGGTCGGTGATCGATGACCGGTGAACCACTTTGCTGAAAGAGCCGTAACGAGCTTGAGACCAATAAATTATTCGGAAAATAAATTGACGTATTGTTGATGGTTCCAAGATAATGACACCGACACTTTGTGGAAAGGCTGAATAATGATAAGATATTAAAAAGAAATAAACAAAAAAAAAAAATAGAAAAGCTGAGCTTCAAATTCAAAAGAAACGCTCTTTGTAGGTATGTCAATCCAACAAACAAGTGCTCGTTTGGCAGTTCCGATTACGGGAGAGAGAGGGGGGTGATATTTGAACTCAAAAAGGCTCAATGTCTCCAATGAGATGGACAAAGTTCACCTTTGCAGATAGTTGCATTGCGTACTTTGCCTCCTATGTAGATCTCAATGTATAGTGTATAGCTCAGTATGACCGAGGCAACAAAGATAATGCCAGTATGGAGGTGAGGTTGGCTTATGTATCTAATCTATAGACGACGGATATAATATCAAGGAGTTGCTTGTTTGTTTGTTGGTCCGCAACAATGCAAGTCTCACGTCTTGACGTTCGTAGAGGAGATTATAGAACACACACAAGAGAACAAGTTGTAGTACGGTACGGAGAGAATGCGGGTGCGGTGCG
>MKGJ01000162.1:0-45860 GCA_002018255.1 Bretziella fagacearum | reverse complement strand
AAAAAACAATGCGGGTATTTGTTGAATAAATTCATGAACCACCAAGTAGAACAGTTTCACATATATCTCGTGATGTTCATATTGAGTAGAAATGGAGGTTTATTTTGTGGGTCTCAGGATGTTCGGCTAATTGACGGATAAACTATCGTCATGATGACATTTAGGGTTCAAATGCTAATCTTTAGGATGAAGATGTTGCCCCAGGCTTCCCAGGGGACGTAGGCTGCCAATGTTGGAGAGAGAGAGAGAGAGAATTGGTGACACTAAAGATGGGATTTGGGGATAATGACGCCCGGATTAGCATGTAGGTTTTTGCCGTTTTGGGATATGCAGGGCCCGGGGTAATCTGTATTCACATATATATATATGTATTAGGGGCATGAACCGCTTTCAGATCATGATGACACAATTGCAACGTTTGTAGCTGGGTTTTTTTTTATGTTTTTTTTCATGTTTCTTCATGTTTTTTTTCTTTTGAAAAAGAATTGAGGGAAATAGATGATATTTTTGAGGGCTTTGTTTTGCGGGGGTTGAATAGTCGGTATTTACGGGATTGTTGAAAACACACAATCATGTCGTAGACTAACAGAGTCCGGAATATTAATGCCGGCCAAGATGACCAAACGGCTAATGGTTACCGCATGTATGTATGTATGTAAAATGGTTTGTATTTCCTTGGTTCGGTGTGATGGGACGGACCGGAATCAGATGGGTTGGTTGGGGGAGGGGGAACAGAGCAAGGCGGACTTTGGTGCATAGCCATGAAGTTATTTTGGATGCCTACAATATTGTAACATTGACCACATGAAGATGAACCTCGTACAATTAAAAGTTTAACAAAAAAGAAAAGCCCAAGATCTAGTCATTCAACCAAAAATAAATAAAAAAAGGGTTTCTTGATGTGGACCCGCTGATGCTTGATTTTTGTTGAACGACGTCATTGGCCGCTAATGGTTGGCGAGATCCCAATGAGGAAATAACCGATAAGCTGAAATGACAAATGAAAACGGCAGGATATCTTGACGTTTCGGTGGAAGTTTTGATTGATTGAGATTTTCTCTTCTTTTTTTCTTTTCTTCTTCTTCTAATTTTTTAATTTTTAAAATTAAAAATAAAATTCATCATCGTTGGAAATCCATTCTTGTCTTGTTGTCCGACTATATTGTCGTTATGGTGTCTTGATCTCATCGTTCCATCATCGTCTTTTGATTTTCATTTACTCTCAAACAATCAAGTCCGCTTGATCAATAGCCTCATCTTTGTCTTCTTCTTCACCGGACATCTTCATCTTGTATATCCTCTCCAAAACCTCTGCGCACCTCTGCGCATCATCTCCAAGATGAATAATAACAACAACAACAACAACAACAACAACAACACGACAATTCCGTCCACTACGGGCCAGTACTACAGTGGTCGTAATCACATTCCTAATATCTCCGAGTTTATGCAACGACTTGATAAAGAAAAGGCTGATCGCGATGCCGAGATTGAAGCTACTCATCAACACAAGCTGCTGCAACAGCAACAGCAACAGCAACAGCAACAGCAACAGCAACAGCAACAGCAACAGCAACAGCAGCAACCACAACAGCAACAGCTTGGTAAACTATCAGGACAAAATCGGGCTTTCTTGAATGGCTTGACCACAGATCCCAACCTGAAGCCTCCTGATTCAGATGACGACTCTTCCACTTCCGACTTTGACGATGCCAGTGGAGAAGCCCGTGAACACAAGCCTTACAAACGCAAGAAGAAAGGCTGGCGGACTGTCCGAGATCCTGTCACTGGTGGCGATGTACAGATTCAAGACATTGATATCGATTACAAGAAGGTGGTGGATAATCCAATGGTATATCACAGCCCCCTTGAAAAGTCGTTTACACAGTTCCTAAAATTTCCGGTTGGTCAAATGTGTAATCGATTATACTGCCACTACTCGCGTCCCCTTGTTACAAAAGCAATGCACGTTTTCTTGGCTCGTCCGTACCGTTCTGTACTACATATACTATCAACCTCACATATGCAAAGACTCAATTCCACTAACATAAATGCCATGTCTTTCCCTTCAACTAGATGTCTGTGCCCAACGAAAACCTAGGAAAACCAACCACGGTTCCCATCTCATCACAAATGTCCGGCGAAGAGTATCGTCGGGCCCAAGATTTCACGGCCCCGCCAGACCCAATTAAACTGGGGTCTACGTCCGATGTGCCCATTCGCAGTGAAAAGACTTCAATCCTCTTCTACAAGACCCCCAGTGTAAGCTATGAGCCCATGTTTGAGCATTTGGAAATGCGAGCATCTATCCTCGCTTTGCGACTTTTTGTGGGGATTTCGGTCCTGGGAACTCTGCTTGGTGGACGTATTTGGGGGACGGTTCCCTTGGCTGGCATCGTGGCCTGTGGAGTGTTCTTATGGGTTAAGGAGTTGATTCAGCAGGGAAGAGAGATGGAGTGGTCATCAGAGCGAGACCGCGGGGAGATGGCCACGGCAAATTTAATTCCGGAGTCGGCCGAGTGGATAAACACTATGCTGGGTCTTCTTTGGGGGCTCATTAACCCCGAGATGTTTGCTGGCATCGCTGATACGTAAGTTACCAATACCGCCCCATATCGATACTATCAATATACTAACACAAAAAAAGCATCGAGGATGTCATGGTTGCTTCCGTCCCCGGAATCATCGAGAACGTCCGTGTCGCCGACATCTCTCAAGGCTCCAACCCCATCCGCATCCTCAGTCTCCGAGCCCTTCCCGATAACCACATGCAAGACATCAAGAGCGAACTACACAACCAAAACCGCAAGACCATGGACCCCGAGGAACTCGCCGCCATGGAACAATCTGGCGCCTTTTACAACCTAGAAGCCTCCGTTGCCTACCATGCCCGGCCTTCCGGATCCAACGTCTCGTCCAAGGCTAAGAATATGGGAATGCGCTTGGTCTTTTATCTAGGTGCTCGTGGCTGGTTTGGTGTGCCGTTTCCGGTTTGGGTCGAATTGGTGGGGATGGTGGCTACCGTTCGTATGCGGGTGCAATTGACTCCGGAGCCTCCGTTTCTCAAGACTCTGACTTTTACTCTTATGGGCGTTCCCAAGGTTCAGGCCGGTTGTACTCCCATGATTCAGCATGGTGTTAATATCCTCAACTTGCCTTTGATTTCCAACTTTGTTAATTGGGCTATCAAGGCCGCTGCTTCCATGTATGTGGCGCCTAAGAGCATGACGCTGGATATTGCTTCCATGTTGTCAGGTGATGACATTGTCAGAGACACCGATGCCATTGGCATTATCTACATCCGCATCCGCCGTGGGGTTGACCTCAGCAAGCAAGATCGTCGGGGCAGCCATGGTGGCGGTTCAGACCCGTACGTCACCGTCTCGTGGAGCAAATTCTCCAAGCCTCTTTTCTGCACTCGTGTCATCCAAGACTATCTCAATCCCATCTTTGAAGAAACGTGTGGTCTTTTAGTTACACCCGACACTATCCGTGCCGATGAAAAGCTCTCGCTGGAACTCTGGGATAGTGACCGCAGCTCCGCTGATGACGTCGTTGGCAAGATTGAGTTGAGCATTGAAACGCTCATGGAGAACCCCAATCAGATGTTTGAGCAAAAGTCTTCGCTTACAGGCCTCAAGGCTGACAGTGAGATGCCGGGCGCTCTCATCTGGGACGTTGGTTACTTTGAAAAGGCGCCCTTTCGACAGTCTCTTTTTGTTGCTGCTGAGAAGGATATGGAGAGGGAGAAGATTGAAAAGGAACAACATGCTAAGATTGCTGCCCAGGAAGAGGAACGACAGCAGAGAGCTGAGGAGCAGCAGCATATCGAGCGTGCCAAGTCTGTCAAGGGCCATGATCGTCATGATTCCAAAATGAGCAGCACCAGAGACTCGTGGGGTTCTCCGGCCGAGCAGCCTCCTCCGATTGTCACTCACCAAACTCTAGGCAGTGAAATCGATCTTGGCGCTCCAGTTCCCGTGCATTCCATCGCAGGTGCCCAAGGCCCCCAACATCAAACTCAGGCCTCTGCTCCAGTTGACCTCAAGCCCAATGACCTTGAGATCCCCATCTCCAACGCCATTACCGCTTCCTCAGTCGTCGACCCTACTCATCTCCCCGCCGTCTCCTCCAATCCTATCCCGCAAGCACACAGTCTCTCCCAAAATGGCACCACGGCTCACACCTCTACCTCTACCTCTACCTCTACCTCCACCTCCACCTCCACCTCCAGTCTCCCCTCGTCCAACCCCTCGCGCAATAAAGCCGCCCACCAACCTACCAAAGCCGACCGTGAAGCCGAAATTGCTGCCGTCGCCACTGAAGACGAAAAGCACGCGGTCCTTACGCCCCTGGATCCCCGCTGGCCATCTGGTATCCTTAGTATTGTTGTGCACCAGATTGTCGGGCTTGAACTTTCTAATATCAAGGGCTCGAACGGAAAGCGCAAGGGTCGAGAGTATGAACCCGGGAGACCCGAAGCCGGCTCGATTAAGGAGGAGCAAGGGCGGGATTTGCCAAGTTCGTACTGTACGATTTTGCTGAATGATGATTTAGTGTATAAGACGAGGACGAAGGCGGTTTCGTCACAGCCGATTTTCAATGCAGGAACAGAGCAGTTTGTTAGAGATTGGCGAAGTTGCATTGCTACAGTTACAGTTCGGGATTCTCGGAACCGAGAGCATGATCCGATAATTGGTGTTGTTCCGTTGCAGATTGCTAATGTTCTGCATAACAGCAGCCAGATGACTCGTTGGTATCCACTAGATGCTGGTATTGGCTTTGGTCGTATCCGCATCTCACTATTGTTCCGCAGTGTCCAGCTTCAACTGCCACATTCACAGCTAGGATGGGATGTTGGTACCTTTGAATTTACTTCTCAGATTCTCAAGGCCGTGAACTACAAGTCCTCTCACCGTCCCAAACTCCGGCTTCGTACCGGAGGTTCATCAGCTGTAGTTGGCCGTGAAGTTTGCACGGTTGACAAGGTCAACCGTGGTGCTGAGTGGGATATCAGCCACCAAGGTAAATACGATGATGCATCTATCCACGGTCTGCGTCTTCCTGTACGCTACCGTTACCGATCTCCCGTATTCATTGAATTCTGGCAACCCCGTTCTCGTCACCCTGAAGCCTTTGCCTCACTCTGGCTCCAGGACATTACCGATCTTGAAAGTCATAACTTTGATATCCCCATCTGGAAATGCAACAACCAAATTCGATTGTCTCAAAACTACATCACCGAGGAAAACCTCAGCTCTGTCAAAGACTTTGAAGTTGAAGAAATCGGCCGTCTTTGCTTCTCTGGTCGTTTCTCAACGGGTACCGATAGAGATCATATCCGTTTTGTGACAAACGACGTCCTTCGCGAGACCATTGAGACCTGGGAAGCCTGCTATGCCGAGGGTGCCCGCACTGAGGAAGTCGACCTTGAAATCCCCGAGACTGCCCAACGGCTTCATGAAGCTGCTGAACGAGAGGAGAAGCGTCGGTCGTTTCGGTCTTCGGGTTCCTCGTTATATAATGATGTGATTCACGAGGAAGAGGAGGAGGAGGGAGATGAAGATTGTAGACAGGAAAGAGGACGGTGGGTGGCGAGGGATGGGACAGATTGGAGTCGGGCGTTTGGGGAGGATCCGGCAGAAGTGGCGGCGGGAAGAAGGGGACGACCGAGTACTGTGGATTCAGAGGAAGAAGTGTCTTCGCTTTCGTCTCATGGATATTCGGAGGCGTACACGACATCTTCGGTTACAGGAGCAAGCCAGAGTCTACAGGATCGCAAGTCGTGGATGACTAACAACTCTCAAAACCCTGTTGTCGTTGTCCCCGGAACTGCTTCATCCGCCTCGGCCTCCATGCGGGCCTCCATGCTCCCGCATGACGATCAGGTCAACGCAGCTTCTTCATCAGCTGTTGCCGAAGCAGAACCTTTTAGTCAGCCAAAGTTGTCGAACCCCAACCAGGGTCATGAAGCCATTGATTCTGAGACGGGCCAGGAGTCCAAGAACCCACTGAAGATGTTCAAGTCTTACAAGGGTAGAAGTCGGGATTTGCATCGGATGCAAAGAGGGTTAATGCAGTGGAAGCCGATGCGGAATGTGAGGTTTGCGAAGAATGAGGCGATCTATGCGGGAAAGAGGATTAAGAATATAGGGTCGTTGAGTGGTCGGACGCCAGATGTGGAGACGGAGATTGCGAACAACCAGTAGAAGGGTTGAATGAAATTTTTTTTCTTTGTGAGTTTCTTTTGTGTTTTGGAAATCTACGAGTGGTTATTTCCGGTTTTTTCGGTTTTTTTTTTTTTCTTTTTCTTTTTCTTATACAGTTTCAATCATATACTTTTCCTACAACCTGGTTTTTTGATCTTTCAGTGATTGCCAGTATCGTGACTTTTCTTGTTTTGGTGTTTTAACCACTTACACCCCGCCTAATTTACATGTGATAAGATAAGAGCTTAGTCTCTCTGATAAGCTCTTATCGGGCCGTCAAAGTTGCCCCGCTGGGGGCTGACACCACATGACACCAGCTGGTCCCTCTTTGAGAATTTTCATATGATCCCAGCAAAAAAAATAAAAATAAAAATAAAAAAATTTATTAAAAAAGAAATTGAAAAGAGTGATCAGAGAGACAAGAAATGGTTGAAGATTTTGACCTCTTAAATTTTTCTATTGTGGAATATTTCTCTCTTTCCTTTATACAACCTCATCTTCACCCAAATATTCCCGCCTCAATTCACATATCCGCAATCATGGTGGCGACCTTGACGCTAGCGGAGAAGCTGGACAAGATCAAGTCTCCCGGCCTCCAGAGTCAACAAAAGGTTAGTCTTTGCCTCCAGTAGTACACACCATCCGGCTCACGGCCTACTGTCCGTCCGCTCCGGATCACCGTTCAGTCTCCTCTCTCATACTAAGCGGAAGCCCTCTTATTGACCGTTTCCTTCATCTCTAGAACCTCGTTGTCCTCTCAGCCGTTGAATCAACCATCCAAGAACAAAATGCCACTCCAACGCCCACGGCCTACTTCGCCGCCCTCCTCGCCCTTCTAAACCAGAGCATGGCCAACAACAACCCCAAACCCGAAATCACTTCTTCCGTCATCTACCTCCTCGACGTCGTCACCCCTTACACCTCACAACCACTCCTCCGCTCCAAGTTCACCTCCGTCCTAACCTTTGTCGCCCCCGTCCTCCTCATCGACAACGCCGAACCCAGCCTCCTCCGCTCCTCCATCGGCACCCTCGAATCTCTCCTCCTCGCCCAGGATGCCCCCGCCTGGGAACTCCCCGTCGACGAGGCGTCACCGCGTCGTGCCGTCGCTGGCCTTTTGCACCTTTCGCTGGACCCCCGTCCCAAGGTGCGCCGTCGCGCTCAAGATGCCCTGACCAAAGTATTACAGACACCGCCGCCGAGCCCGTCGTTGGATCACCCGGCTTCTGATATGTGTGCGCATACTGCCATGAAGTCGCTGCAGGATTTGGTTGCCAAGAGTGTGCAGTTGCGCAAGACTGCGGGGAAGAAAGCTGATGCTCATGATCCGCTATTGATTCACGCGCTGCAGTTGACAAAGACTGTTGCAATTGCTTCGGGTGGTTGGCCCAGTAAAACTATTGAGCCGCTATGTGAGCTGCTTCTCGGGATTGCCAAGTCTGGCCACGAGTACATGGTAATGGCCGTCTTTGAGATCTTCGAGGTCATCTTTGCCGGCATGACTGATGAGACCATGTCGTCCAAGTTACCCCGTTTAATGGAGATTATTTCGGAGCTGCAGCCGGCCGAGAATGACACTCAGTTGGTTCCCGCATGGGTTGCCATCTTGGCACGCGGTTTCGAGGTCTCGGCACAGCTAGAGCCTCAAGAGACTTTCCAGAAACTTCCCGAGATCTTTGCGCTGGTTTCGCGCTTCCTTGAGTCGTCGTCGCAGGCTATCCGTGTGTCGGCTTCCCAGTGCCTCATCTCCTTCATCGCCACCTGTGTGCCCAAGGAGACTGTCCTTGAGCCCTCAGTCTTTGATGAAAAGGTCCTAGAGAAGATTGCCAAGATTGCCGAGGGCCTTCTCAGTGCGCAGTACCAGGCTGCTTGGATGGAGACCTTCACTGTGCTTTCGGCCATGTACGACGCCCTACGCTGGTCAGCTTACCCCGTTATGATTAACATCACCAAGACCATTGGTGACATCCGCGCTCACAGTTCGTTCCAAAATAAGGACAAGGCCGACGATGTCATTGGTCGGGCCATCCGCGCCATGGGCCCTGACGCTGTCCTTTCCGTCATGCCTCTGAACCTGGCGAAGCCTGTCAAGGGCCAACCCGGCCGTGCCTGGATGATGCCGCTGCTCCGCGACTACGTCAACAACACCAAGCTGGCACATTTCAAGGCGGAGTTTGTCCCGCTTTCACAGACCATGTACCAGCGTGTCATGGACCACCAGGGTGAGCGTACCATGGAGGTCAAGATCTTTGAGACCTTGGTGCAGCAGTGTTGGTCGCTACTTCCCGGATATTGCGACCTGCCGCTCGACGTCACCGAGGCCTTTGACCAGGAGTTTGCTGAAATGCTGGCCAATTTGCTGTACTCGCAACCCGAACTGCGTCTGGACATTTGCCGTTCGTTGCGCATGCTAGTTGAGTCCAACCAATCAGTTGCTACCATCGAGCTTGAAGATGGAGAGGAGGAAGATCTAGTTCTTCAGAGTCGGGTGACTCGTGCCCAGGCCGCTAAGAACTTGGAGTACCTCGGCGTTTTCGCTGGCAACATGCTAGCCGTGCTCTTCAACGTCTACACTCAGACTCTTCCCCAAAGCCGTGGACCTATCCTCCAGACTATCAATGCTTTCCTCAGTACCACTCCCGAGGCTGAGCTTATGGATACTTTTGAGCGTGTCAGGCAGATGCTAGCCGGTGAACTACAAAAGGAGCCTACCAAGGAGGAAAAGGCCGCTGCCAAAAAGGAGTCAGCTCTACCCTCTACTTCTCAGACCCTGATGGACCTGGTCATTACCATGTCAATATATATTCCCCGTGCCAGCTTCAGCGGCCTCTTTGAGATTGCCGCCGTCGTCATCTCTCGTGGCTCCGAGCCCCAGCTCCAGAAGAAGGCCTACAAGCTTATCCCTCGTCTGGCAGAGTCCGACTCTGGCAAGGCTGCTCTCGTCGAGCGCAACAGCGAGCTTCAGCAGCTGCTGATCAACAGTGCCGACAAGGTTTCAGCTCCGGCTCGCCGCGAGCGTCTGGCGGCTATCTCGGCTCTGTTGCCGTTTGTTCCTGCTGATCAAATGCACTTTATTCCTACTCTCCTGTCCGAAGTTGTCATTTCGTGCAAAGAAAACAACGAGCGTGCCCGTGAAGCGGCGTACTCGCTGCTGGTGCAGTTGGGTCAGGCTATGGCTGACGCCAATGGTGCCATGATTGATAACTCCAAGGTTCCTCACATGCCCGCGGATTCTCCTTCTGTCCCTGCTACTCTGGAGGAGTACTTTACTATGGTGTCAGCTGGTCTGGCTGGCAGCACCCCCCACATGATCTCGGCCACTATTACCGCTCTGAGTCGGGTCCTTTACGAATTCAAGGACTCAATCAGCGTGACTACTCTCACGGATCTCGTCCAGACCATGGATCTGTTCCTTACCAGCAACAACCGTGAGATTGTAAAGTCTGTCCTCGGCTTCATCAAGATTTGTGTCATCAGCCTTCCTCTTGAACTCATCACCCCTCGTCTACAGACTCTTGTCCCCAACGTCATTGTCTGGAGTAACGAGCACAAGGGCCATTTCAAGAGCAAGGTCCGCCATATCCTCGAGCGCATGGTCCGCCGCTTCGGCTACGACGCCATCTACCGCAACACCCCTGAAACCGACCGCAAGCTCATTGTCAACATTCGCAAGACCAAGGAACGCAGCAAGAAGCGCAAGCAGGCTGAAAAGGATGCTGCCAACGGCGAACCCGCCGACGATTCCGATGTCGATGCTGAGAGTCACAAGTACGAGGATGCCTATGACCAGGCTCTGTACAGCAGCGACAGCGACGACGATGCCCAAGACAATGACGACGAGTCTCGCCCGCGCACTGGCAAGGGTAACAAGAAGGGTGGCAATGCCTACATTATCGAAGACGACGATGAACCCCTCGATCTGCTCGACCGCCGCGCCTTTGCTTCCATCTCCACTACCAAACCCACCAAGACCCGCAAGCCAACCAAGACCACGGCCAAGACTGACCTTGACGGCAAGCTCATCCTCGGCCGCGACAACGGCGACGACGACGACGATGTCGACATGGACGGCGCCGCTGAACCGGGTAACTCTGGCGTTGGCGCCTACGTTGCCGCTCTCAAGTCTCGGGATGCCGGCCGGAGAATCCGCGGCGGTAAACTCAAGTTTTCGAATAAACGGGGTGGCGGTGATTCCGATGATGAGGGTGCGGGACCGGCGGATGTCGAGATGGTACAGATGGCGGTTCGCCAGCAGCAGCAGCAGCAACAGCAGCAACAGCGTCGGGGTCGTGGTGTTTCGAGAGGTGGTTTCCGGGGTGGTCGTGGCGGTGGGAAGGGGTCTGGGAGGGGAGGGTTCGGTGGGAACAATAGACGGAGGGGACTTGGGGAGCGGAAGAGGGGGGGGTCGTTTGGGGGTGGTGTGATGAAGTCGCCTAAGCGGAACAAGTAAAAAGGTGTTTGGTTGTATTTTTTTTTTTTTTCTGTTTTGTTTCTCATATCACGGTTGCCTTTTTTTTTTCTTTTTTTTTTCTTTTTTTTTTCTTTAGAGTTATTGTTCATTGTTGGTCATCATGGCGAGTGTTGGTCGTTTTTATTTGCTTCAAAATTTGTATCCGCCAATTTACGCTTTATTAAACTGGAATTTTCATGTTAATAGACAGATGAAAATATTATGGTATTAAAGAAAGCATGACTGTTGATGGACACAGGCTGTAGTAAGGCTATAGAAACGTCAGGAAGCTCAATATCGAGATATTGAACTGTCGTCACATATATATAGAGTCCACATACAAACAACTGGACGCAGCAAACTGGGCATCGAAACTCCGCCAAACTAAAAGAAACAAAACGAACCGAAAAGAAAAGAAAACACCAATAACGCCGCTATCCAACAGATAACAAACCATCAAATCAATAGAAACAGCCGCAGGAAAAAGCAAAGTATCGTGACAAGTGTCATCGCAAGTCGTCAATCACGGATCTGGTTCACCGGAACTTGCTAAAGATGACAGCGATGATCAACAGCACCAGAATGGTGATAATGGCTACCGTGATTATACGGTTCGTCGCCATTCTATCCAAAAAGTCAGCAAGTTTCCCCATCGTCAGCTTATAGTCTTTGACTCTACAAAAGAAAGGAATCCAAAACCTACCTCCGTGCCATCCCTCGCAGTGTCTTGACACTCCGATCCACATATCCCTCACTCTGCAATAGCGTATCATGCGTATGCTGAATCGTCTCCCTCTGTCTGTGCAAATCGGCCAATGTACTAGCCCCCAACGCCTCCGTCTCCGCCGCCAACGCCTGACTAGCCTTCAACCGCTGTGTACTCCGATCCAGTCGGTCAGTTCCCGCCAGTAGTTGCTGCCGCTGCTCAAGCTGCACGTCGGAGGCGGAACCGCCTGGGTTGTCGGAGTAGCGGGAGCCAAAGAGGGCGGCGCGGTCGGAGGCGAGGGTGCGCAATTTGCGGCGTTGGCGGTCGATTTCGGATTCGTAGTTGCGGAGGCGTTGGTTAACTTTGGTCTTGGAGTTTGCGGGGATGTTTTGTTTCTCGAGGCGCATTTGACCGATCTAGATGAGAAGCATAGAGTGTTAGTTTTAGTGTATCGGTAGATGAAGGTGGTGGGAGGTGATGTCATTTCCTGTAGCGCCAGACATTTGGAATGCGACCGAGAGAAACCGCCAAGTCACCCGGTTTGTGTCGCTCTCTATATATCTGGTAATTGGTCTCATTCAATGGGAGTAAAAAAAAAAACAAAAAAACGTACCAGTTCTTCAGCCTCTTCGAGCGCGCGCTCAGCCTGTGAAATGGCAGCCTTGCGAGGCTCGCCCGAAAGTTCGGGAATCTGCTCAAGCTTCTGGTTCAGATCCGTCTGCACGAGCTTGAATTCGGCTTCATACGAGCCAAAGAGCTCGGAGCCAATGTCGGTATCGAGAAGGTTAGCCATTTTGGTATAATTATGGGTTAATTTAGGTAATTCGTCGGTTGGTTTTGCTAAAGACAAGATGGCGAAAATGAAAAAAGGCTGGAAAAGTTGGCGATAAAGAGAGAGAGAGAGAAGATGGATGTTGCTCAGGAGAATAGAGAAGGTGAAAGAAAGTTACAGGCGTAGGCAGCGATAAAACACAGCAACAGACCCCAGTAAATTCAGTTTGAGATAGGTAATCAAGCAACTATAAACCAGAAGAACAAAACAGGTGCTTAGATAATGAAGTCGGCCAAATATCGAATAACAATATCGTTGAATGAAAGCAGAAAAATCGGGGGTTTCTTAATGATCAACAAAAGGAAGCAATAAGAAGGGCAGTTAGAGTAAATGTCTCTTGTAGAAGCAGAATGACGACAAATCCGGACTGCTTTTGGTGAAGCAATGTCTTGGTAACCCTTGACATTGACAAACCCTAGTCTTTGGTATGCAAACACTTTGAAACTTGCAACTAGACATGATAATCTAATACCAAATTGGGAAATGACATGACTTAGGGTTATGCAATCATCCCATTCTTACTCGTGAACTTCTAACCCCAAAGCCTGACCAATCACAATCTCTTTTAAGTGGATTTGTCAGAGGCCCACTAATACTATTTTCTTTCCCTATAAATACCGCGCCTGGTTGTCCATTTTTTTTTATATGCTTTTTCCTTCTTTCTTTTCCATGAAAGTTGCACCCGAATCTGAAGAATACCTATGGCTCTATCTGCATTTCACTGGCGGTAGAGTTGAATTTGACGGGGAGAAGAATGTTATTTCAGTTTCCTTGACTTGGGCTTCCGCCTTTTGGAGGGACTCTGTAGGCGCGGCGCTTTTAAGAATTGGAGTCTTTTTTTTCCACAGGCCTTCAGTCCCGTTGAGTGTTCGACATCTCCTTGCTAATTAATGGCATGTTTTTTTAATATTTTCTAACAAAGCCAAGCTCCCTACTTGGGAGCCCGGTTGTTTTTTTTTTTTAAGTATGTCGACGAGTTAACCCTAATACATATTTGATATCGAGTATTCACGTGATACACAACCCTACTTCACAACTCACTTATACCAACAATACTAGCTTTGTAGTTGATGTGAATGACCCATAGCGAAGATAATATAATTGACAGATGGAAAGTTGGGCTTGAAGGAAAAAATAAAATTATATATGAGAACAGACATACCTCCGTCATGTTAGTGTGTGAGTTTCTCGGCATATATATAACGTATAATCCGCACGAAATAGCTGTTAGGTCTTTTGAATGGCACCAGAACAAAATTAGCTTTATTCAGTAATGAATCACGCAAGAATAATCACAGTATTTGATTGTACAAAATCAATGAGCCATTGATTTTATATAATCATGTCACGTCACCAGCTTTTACATGGAAAAGGTGCTGTTCACTGTGAAGTTCAGTGTGGATGCCTTATTTATGGGCCATTGACAGCTGCTGCCACCTGCCCATTGGGGTGACACTGACCGTCTCATGATATCACATTTTGCTAACTGAGCCTCCCAACAATAACAACCATAATCCCCATGACTACAGTGCCTGGGAAAACATCCCAACTGCCTCATTTTATTCCTGCTTTTCTTTTCCCCTCTACCCAAAGTGATATATCCACTGCCATGAACATTCTCCGGAATCCTCTACAGCGCTTCGCCAGCCAACGGGCATGCGCCATGTGCCGGACTGGCCGCGCGGGCGCGCGCCGGTTTGCTTCGACTTTGCCGCCGTCTGGACAGCAGCTGGCGGCTCCGACAGGGACTCCCAAGGCAAAGGCAGCACCACGCCGGAGACAGGTGCAACCTACTATGGAACAGATTCAGAATTATTACAGGACAAAGAACCGGACAGCAATGTATGTGATGTCATTTGTCATTTGTTGATACTGCGCATGTGTAATTGCGCAATTGTGATTTTGACTAACGATGCATATAGGAACTACGGCCTCAGTATCGTTCTCATGACTATTGCGTTGTCATACGGTTCTGTACCCCTTTATAAGATGGTATGTTATGTATCTTGTGTTCATCAACAATGCATTCAACAAACTAACCTGTAGTTAGATATGCCAAACCACTGGCTGGGGAGGCCAACCTATCCGTGTTCACGGTGGCCCCGGAGGCAACGAAGAGGACATTAGCAAGCGTGTGATTCCAGTAACCGATGTTCCGCGGATAAGAGTAACTTTTAGCTCCTCAGTATCGGACGTACTCCCGTGGAAGTTCACTCCCCAGCAGCGCGATGTACGTGTGTTGCCGGGTGAGACTGCTCTTGCGTTTTACACTGCAACGAACAATAGTGACCAGGACATCATTGGCGTGGCTACTTACAGTGTGTCACCGGCGCAAGTGGCGCCATACTTTTCCAAGATCCAATGCTTCTGTTTTGAAGAGCAGAGATTAGCAGCGGGTGAATCGGTGGATATGCCGGTGTTCTTTTATCTGGATCCTGATCTGTTGAATGATATCAACATGAAGGGTGTTCAGACCGTCACTCTTAATTACACCTTCTTTAGTAAGTTTCTCCCGTTGACAAATACGTATAGGGATATGCTAACCATGGTGGTTTACAACAGAGGCCAAGTACGATGATAACGGCATTTTCAAGGCGCCAGCCACTGCACCACTTCGCGAGTCCGCACCCGTGTAATCATGCTAGAGATGCTGATGATATATGTTGGCGAAACTGTAAGAATAAACGTGTGTCTTCCGAAAGTAAATGATTATAATCACAGACACGTTATACGATCGAGTTATGATTGGCTCATAGGTTTCTCTAAATGTTGTGTGGACTTCGCGGTCATGACACCGACAGGTGCCAAACATGAGAGGCAGCTGGTGACAGCCCGTTACACAGTCACAATACACAAACATACTGTACAAACATACTGTATATTGCACTTAATAACACTAACTACATACCCTAGGACTGCTTGCCACTTACGCCACCTGGCGCCCCATTGAAAAAAACTACAGTTCACGTGATCAAAGGGCTCGCAGAGAAGCGCAGGTCCACATTGCGACTCCACACAAAAAGAAAAATGTAGCAAAATTGTCCAAGTTTTGAATTTTTGAATTTTTTTTCTCTCTCTTGGTAGCATCAACGACCCGCCCACCGATCGCCAAAATGAAGAACTCCCACTGTATGCTGAGGCTCTTTCCCAGCTATTCTCATCTTATCATCAGATGACAGTCTTGCTAACATAATTTCCCTCCTCATTAGCCGTCTCCGACTCTCGCCGCAAGGCCCGCAAGTCTCACTTCTCCGCTCCCTCGAGCGTCCGCCGTGTTATCATGAGTGCCCCTCTCTCCAAGGAGCTCCGTGAGAAGTACAACGTATGTTTTCCCCTCTCAACAACCTTTGAATATCTGTTTTCTATATGGACTATCAGTCTAACTCTTCCCCCCCCCCCATCAACAGGTCCGTTCCATTCCTATCCGCAAGGATGATGAGGTCATTGTCAACCGTGGTTCCTTCAAGGGCCGTGAGGGCAAGGTCACTTCGGTCTACCGTCTCAAGTACGTTATCCACGTCGAGCGTGTCACCCGCGACAAGGTCTCCGGCCAGTCCGTCCCCGTCGGTCTGCATCCTTCCAACGTCGTCATCACCAAGCTCAAGCTCGACAAGGACCGTGAGGCTATCCTGGAGCGCATCAAGACCGGCCGTGAGCTCCGTGCCAACGTTAAGACCACTGCTTAAGTGGTTCTAACATGAGCACAAAACAGTACAAAAAAAAAGGTTCGGCCCTATTGACGGTAAAAAAAAAATTCAACCAAATCATTCTTCACGAAACGGACATACCCCCATTTATGATGAACGGCTTAGCTTTCGTACGCATCAAAATGACGGCTATCAAAACGGAGAGAAATCTTCATTGGGATTCGGGACTTTGGTAGGGATACGGCAGAGGGGGGAATTGATGCGTCCCTCCGGACAAGGACTTGATTTATCTTTATTCCCGGCTCCCCCCTCTCTGCTTTCCCGAGATGGCGTTTGGGTTCAGGAAAAAAGGACTTGCTTTTTTATTATTCTTTTCCGTTAGAGCAGCAGGAAAGCCCGCTCATCAATTGAGAGAGATAACACAATGTCTCAATGGCCGTTTCACAACAAGCCTTTTATATCGCTGTGAAACGCTCCATGGGAGGTCCTCCCGAAGCCGAGCATTCTCTTGCTGGTTTCTTTCTTTTCCGGTGCCGTTTTCGAGTGAATGTTAGATACATGTCCGTGGTGACGTGAGACTGACAGACCGGACTCTTGGACTCGTGGAAAGGAAAGAATTGGCCTGAAGCTCTTTGATCTGGCTTTGCGATGACTTGTACCATTTCGTGCATTCATGTTTGAACTATGTAACTAACCCACCAGCTTGATGATGATGTACACATGTATGCCTTTGGCGAGCCATTTCTCCCGCGCAGATTTCACCATTGACTTGTGGTGTTGAGTATTTTGCACGATGACAGGTAGGATAGGTTATGATTAGTACCTGTATGAATAAATCGTAGACACATACCACCGCTATAAATCAACTTGTAGACTATACCATCCCCGTCGGTCTGTGAGTTAAACGAATAGCGAAGAGAAACCAATCAGGAGCGGACACATCATGAATTCCGCTCCCGACTCTTCGAAGACCCTCCGCCCTAGTTCCTCCAGGCTGAGATTTTGATGTTGAGATACATACCATGTTGATTTATAGAAAAATTAAATACACAACCAAAGTCACAAACATTCATAGTTGACATCAAGTCAAGACTTGTTCTCGGTCCAAAGTTTATCTGTATTAAATTTTATGCTGCCGAGATACTCTAGAGGTTTTTCTTTAAAAAAAAAAAATGGTTGTTGTGATATGCAATAGCGCGCAAAAGCTAAAAATGGCAAACAAGATAATATCGGAATGGACAAAAAGAGCAAAACAAAGAGCAAAGGTATGGTATCAAATGCCGTAGAAAATGAAACCCGAAAACAAAGAAGAACAAAAAAAAAAAAAGAATGATGATGGATAAAGCTTAATGATAGAAGCATATTAAGTGGTGTGGGTGGTTTGGCCGTTATCGTGTGTCATTGGCTGTTTAGCAATGAATAGGAGGCACATTCTCCATGTTGCGACGAGACTTATCGCGGATTCTGGTGGGCGTAGCTTGCTTCGACTCCGAGGACTTGTCCGAGACCATGACGGGATCCGAGGGATGAGCAGGAGAACCGGGCTTCGGTCTCTAATTGCCCGAGTTCGCAAGATCGCCGGTGCTGGTCCAGTTCAGGGCCTTGACGGGGCTAGATAGACAGTTAGGACGGGCACGAATGACCGGAGTTTAAGCGAAAGTTGTGGTGTGGGGAAAAATAGTGGGCCAGAATTCGGGCACAAAAATGTGAATGAAAAAAAAAAAAAAAAAAGGCTTACCTTTGAGAATCACCGACAGCCTTTTGCGACAGAGGGAGAGCCTTGGGCTCCTCAACATGAGTGTCATCACTGCTCTCACGCTGCGAAACATTGTTCGAGGGAATGCAGGTGTTCTCAGACTGCTTCGACCAGTTAGTTGGGGGCTTCTCCAATCATCATCAAATCACACCCAAAAGAAACACTTACTAGGCGCGATGCGCCAATGTCAATAGAGACCTCGCTGTTGCGAGGCAGAGGAGACTCAGCCAGAGATGACTTCTTCGACACGTTCTCTTCATCCCGGCTAGAACGGCGGCCCCAAGTGCGAGTAGTGTTTACGCTGTTGCGGACGCTGTGACGGACCTTGGGAGGCGAAGCAAAGTAAAAGTCCTTGCCATCGAACTTGGGAAGACCGCGGAGGGCCGACTGAGGAGCCCGGCCCCAGTAAAGGTGACGAGCACGGAGCTCATCATCAGTCAGAGGACGGTGGTAGTGAAAGCCGTTCTTGATCGCACTATCTTCATCCATACCAGGCAACAACTCACCCTCAAGATATGGCTTCGACGTCTTCTTGATGACATGAGCATCCGAACTAGAACCAAACGATGCAATAGATCGCGAGGCAGAGCTAGAAGGACGCAAAATGGGAATGGCGGCCGACTTCTTGACAGGTTCAGCCCCAGCATCGTTAGTCTTCTCATCCCAAACACTGCTGGGCTTAAACGGAGCCGCAGTGGGCGTCATCAAACCTCCGGTCTTGCTAGTCTCGCCTTCGCTGCTACCAATACAAGTGCTACCGCTCTTGGACTTGACATCCTTGATATCCTTGGTGTCATTGGTGTCCTGGGTGTCCTGGGTGTCCTTGGTGTCCTTGGTGTCCTTGGTGTCCTTGGCGTTCTTGGTATCCTTGGCAGCCATTGCAAGTTTGTGGTTTACGCTGCGGAGACGACGAGCCTCCTTGCGACTGACAGGAACAACCGGGGCGGCACTTGCAGTGCTGGGCTTGGGCTTGGGCTTGTCAAGCTTCGGATAGTGCGCCTCTTCGAACTCCAGCTGGGCGGGCAGAGTTTGCTCAAGACCTAGGATAGCCTCCTTGATCTCTATAGCGCGTTGTTCCATCGTCGGGACATCAATTTGATGGACATTGTACTTGAGCTGATCTTCAACCCGGCGAAGGTTGGCACGCAGCGATTCAAGGTGAGCCCGGCTAATCTGGCTGGGGCGAATCGACGAGACAGGAGGGTTCAACGGGGCCTTCAAGATGCTGGGAATAGACGAAGTGGCCGCAGCAGTCTCAGCAGCCGCGGTGTTGATAGACATGCTTCCACTGTGCTGACGCGAAGGGGGCTGGGTCTGCGGAGCGGAGGTGTTGCCAAAGTTGAAAAGACCGGGAGGCGGAGCCTGGGGATGCATGTTGGGAGCCAGAGGCATGTTGGGAGCCAGAGGCATGTTGGGAGCCGGAGGCATGTTGGGAGTCATGAAAGGGCTATGAAGAAAACCCCCGTTGGGAAGCATACTAGGGACACCAAAGGGAAACTGCGCGCCCCAAGGGTTGACCCAGCGGCTCTGCGACATGAAGTGTTCATGGGCGTCGACACCCATGGGACGGACACCGGGAGCCATCTGAGGCTGTGTGGTCAAGTCGGCAAAGGGGGGAGGCGGAGGTCCAGGCATGCTGGGACCAGGAGTAGCCGTGGGCATAGTGCCAGGCATTGCGTTGGGGATACCCATTCCAAAAGCACCAGGGAAAGGCATACTCGCCATCATACCTTGAGGGAAGCTGAAGAGCGGGTGGGGCTGGGGAGCAAAAGCTGGCTGCGAGAGACCAGGATAAAAGGCGCTGGGAGGCAGGGAATGCTGAGCGTTCGGGGCTGGATAGCCCAGGTTGATGTCATGCTCACGCACGGGCTTGGGAGTTGGCGATCCAGGAGCCTTGGTGTTGGGAACAATACGTCCTCCAGCAGTTACGCGAACATGAGTTGGCGAAATAACGGCCTTGTAGAAGCGTTGGAATCCCTCTTCCTTTTGAGCAGATAGAGTGGGATGAGGACGGGCCGATTCGTCAGAGGAGGAACGGGTACGGTTGTTCTGGAACAGAGTCTTCGCCTTGGAGAACTGGCCTTCGTGGTTGTGGACGGGTTCAGTCGACTTCTTGGGATCGGCTGTCATGGCGGAATCGTCAGAGCTTTTGGTAGCCTTTGTGTTGCATAGCAGGCCGGCTGGAAAAAAAGTTAGCGTCAAGTGGTCTAGCACACAGAATAATAATAATAATACATATAAATCATAAAGTCAAAAAGCCCGAGTGTGATAATTTCAGCTAGAGACAGAACACTTACAAAGCCCAGCTTCATGTAGTGGTCTAAACATATTTTCTAGAAGGTTGCCTTCGATATGTTCGGGGCGGAGCTTCAGAAGATCCTTGGTCGTGTACGACAAAACAGGCATCGTGTCTTGTTTTCGAATCGAAAATCCAGAGTCGCTTCACTCGGGAGCTGCAAAAACAGGAAACATGAGCGTTAGATACTGCGAGATATGACCTAGGAAAAGCTTGATAGGGAACAAGAGATTGTCGACGTTGAGTAATAGTGACTTGAAGAGTAGAGAGTAGAGGGGGAGAGAATGAATGTTCTAGTGTAGTAAAGAGAGGGGTGTCGAGCTTGAGGTTCTGAACAGTGTAATGAAAAAAAAAAAAAAAAAATAGAGAATAATGTGATGGGCGAGGAAGGAGGGAGGAGGAGGAGGAGGCGGAGGAGGAGGAGGGGGCGGGGGTCAAAAAATGGGAGTATCACAGAAACGGATAGCTCAAGGGACAAAAACATAGGAGCAGAGTGAGATAGTCAAAGCAAGACAATGTCGAGGATGGGCAGACAGGATAGAAGAGGGACTGAAATCTGGACACAGCCCGCCAAAGGCGTGGGAAAAAAATAGAAAATGGTTATTAACTTACCTACAGCGCAATGATTATGCAATACAGCGTTGCGGTTGCTAAGTGCAGAGTGAGGAGCGAATAAGTAGGTTGGTACTGGTGGTTGGGATCGGAGAAACGAAAAGCAAAGAAAGACAACACGAACGAAGAGTCAAAAGAAAGGCCCAAGGACACTCAACAGAGACCGAGGGTAAAGCTGGAATGGAATAGAGGATGAAAAACCGAAACCGGTTAGTTTGAAAGATGATGGGAAAATCTTGTGTGGAAGTGTACAAGAAGCAAAAGGTTGTGAGGAGAAAAGCAAGAAAAGTTTGAAGGAGAAAAAGACGGGGGAAAGCCGCGGTATTTAAGATTGTGGGAGGGGCACCAGAATGGCCAACGGGGCTCGCGTTGCGAGGAAGGCACATCGGGATAGCCGAGCACAAAGTGAGCTTCATAGTGAACACGTAAGCTCTTGTCTGGTGCCGTTTGAGGGGCCTATCCTTTGACATTAGAGCATGTTGGTGGGCTATCAGAAGGGTTCGGGTGGGAGTTCAGTGAGTGTGAATACCTAAATATACCGGGAGCCCGGAGTGAAGCAGGATCTTCAAACATTCGGCTATCCAACGGCCGTGAGGAAAGGACTAACGTGAATGTCTCATGAGACAATAAATTAATCCCAAAGTAAGAAATTGTGGAAGAGTGGCCGATCATGAAAACCTTGATTTTATTGAATTTATGTTGGATTTGAACCAAGTACCGGTTCCTTCCTCGAAGTCAGAAAAATTTGGAGTTCACGATACTTCTTTCCATATCAGTAACAAACCCAAAAGCCACTGACAAGATACATGAGGAAGGAACTTCAGCTAAGAAAACCCAAAAAGTAAACAAGGCTACTGCCCAAACACCGTCTAAGTGTGCGTGTAAGTCGTATCCGTAAGTGGAAGGTACTGGTGACAACGTCTGTGTTACGCGAGCCGACCGGCGGAAAAAATTCAGGTTGGGGACTGGCTAAATTCAATGATGACTGGATTCGGGGTCGGGATGAGGAACTGGCGGTTTGGGTTGAGGGCGAGGTTTGTTAGATTTAAAGAGATGAGAGGTCATGATGTTTGTAGTGAGGTTGGCGCGGTTGAAGTAAAGGGGGATGGCGGATAGATTTTTATGGTTGTGGATAATACTAAGCGAGGTTTCTGGACGTTCCGTGTCGTCACCCCACCTATCACCTATCAAGTTCGGTAGTCCTGATATAATTTCCTCGTATATATATCGTAAGAGCTGTAGCCAACTGTGTCATGAAGAAATTCCCGACTTGCCGTTCACGAATTGACCAGGTGACGTAAACTTGGGTGTAGTACTGAACCATGATAATGAAGATTTTGCATACGGCTTATTGAACACCGACGGAGTGGACAGCAAAGTATTCAACGCGCTAAAAACAATATGCGTAAATGTAACGGCGTGACGTGTTTACAGTAGTATCAAGGCCTTTATCTGCATCTTCATCATCGAGTCCCCAATGTAAGTACCTACCTTTAGGCTGCCTCTCAGATAACCACAACCATTGTCAGGCAAGCAGATGTCAACTAACCTCGTGGCTTCCCGCTGAAAACCAGGCTGTATAGTAACAATAGCGTGTAAACACTCTATTTCCCAACTATTGTTGTTCCCGCTGTCTTGCGGCCGTGACAAAGTTTGCAACAAACATGGGCAACCCTGTGTGTTTCAGGATGATCCTCTCTGGTATGGAGGAAACATGGGAAGACGGGACCAGGCGGCTCACACGGTATTCTTGAGATCATGGACTGGTGAGACAGACACTTGGAGTAATTAGGGGATCAACTCTGAAATATGCTGGTCAATATATATATCACTCGTCCGCACAAAGACCCTGGGAGTTGATATTGTTCATGGGATGTAGTATCAAATGACTAACATACCCGAGACACAAGACTCCGTGATTAAACTTGTATGCGGGCAATTAATACCATGCATGCATTTAATTGATACACCAGTTGGCATATACAATCAGGCGCCGAGTTTCACCAGAGGTCGTAGGACGTTGCTACCCACACTTACCAACTGGCATTTTTGAGAGGGCCATGCACACTAGATATCACTACGCTAACTACTGTGGTTAGAATGGCATAAAAGTAGTGGTTCGTGACGCTGATACAGAGTGACAGCTCTATCGGTATGAACGGGAACTGCCTATGCCCTCGCGCCCTATATATTGAACCCTTGATGTAGGTACCATATCCTTGATTTGCATATACACTATGTCAACACCAAACCCCTCTTCACCACGTCGTCTTACTAACCGACATCTGCGACTTTGGATAAGTGTCACCCTACGTCATATATATATATATATATATGCCAATATCTCTCGGTTATGCAGGCCCTCATATGTCATTTTTTGAGGCATATACCACAACCTCGGTTTCAATATCACTTATCAGCTTTGACCGAGCTAAATTCCCGGCATTGACCTGCATTTAGACCACACAAAACAAGGAAAATTGCCCCACAATAATTTGTCAGGCTGCATCTGATATCTTCATCGCCATCTCAACAACCCAGACCAACCAGGCAGCTTCCAGGCACCCAATGAGGCATGAATGTCTATTGCCAGACCACTTTTTCTAGTTGTACTTCCGGCCTAGCCCACTCTAGTGGCCAAAAATGGCACTACTTTCACAGTATTCTCTGGAGAGAGGGAAGTCACCGACGTGGTGAGTCCATGTACCTTTTTTTTTTATTAACCGGCTTTCATGTCGACTCACAAGGAAAGAGATGACGGTGCTCGTTTAGCGGGATCCACCTGGAGAGATGTACCTTTTCCTTGAGCCAATGGGGCGCCAGAGATCCAAGCCGTCAGGTCGCATGTGGGCAGGAAGTGGATTCTGGGTGCCCACTTTGGCGACTTTTTGGAGAAACACCTAGAGTTTGGGTGCTGAAAGGAGGGCTCAAGGATACGTAGACTGTGGTCCCATGAATAGAGGCTTCGTAGGCCCATGGAGGCGTGTGTACCTGCATATATTTACTGTTGAAGCCGAGAGGTCACTTGTATCCAAGCAGTCACAGAGAAGTATGGAGATAAATGAGGATAGAGCATACGTTTCTTAGTAGTTCAAATCACACCGGTTGGCATTAGATTGCGTGTCCCCCAATCGTATTCGTTCCTAACGAACTGAAATAATGCCTTTTCGAAATCCGGATACGAAGAGTCCCGATTTGAGATGGCAAGAGCGTGTTGTTGCCTTTTCTTTCCATGGACACAGATAGAGTTCACTATAAACAAAGCATCAGCTACTAGCGTCTGTGTCCGTGGGGGCTACAGGGTGGCTAGAGCTGTCAGTAAAAGCTACAGGGAATAGAGCTCGGTAGAAGAATTCAAGGAGCGAGCTAGTTAGGTGGAAGGGATACCCATTTTCGGAATTTCTTGTTGCATTTTGGAGCCCAAACGGAATATGACGTTTTGGGAAATCAAGGGCTTGGATCTTGTGACTAGAGTTGATCTCCAACTTTATTCTCTTATTTTCAACTTCAAAGCTCGCCGGTTTCCAAACTTGAAGTTCCTTCATGCCTCCTTGTCACTCAACGCTGTCTTCAGTACTGCTCCTCAGCACCGCGAGTTCATCCAAGTCAACTACCCTTTCTACTTCCCAGCCTCCGGAATATCGGTCTCCAGAACGTTCTCTTGAAATTCGCAAGTTCTTGCCCTCAACAACTTTCACGTGCTTTAGTTATATGAGTATGAATGCCGAACTAACTGCCTTCTTTCACAAAAGCTGCATCATCTGACCCCAATAACAAGCGAAAAAGGGCCAAAACAAAGAATCCACCGTCATCTTCCACACGTCAGTGCCTTCCATCATCGCAAGCTTCTCATCAGCAACCATGTCGACCCCTCTGAAGCCCCATTGGCACCAGCCCTCGCACCCTGAGATCCAGGACGTCCACATTAGCACCAATGGCTTTCTCTCCAAGAGTCTCTCCCGCGTAAACCTCCCGCCGTTCGCCCTGTACGCTAAAATGTCCTGGCCGCCGTGTACTGAGGCCGCTGAACCCACGTACGCCACTGTACAGTTTGCCAAGGACCGGCACTTGAACCTCAACAGTGACCTACTCTACATCAACCATTCGTGTGAACCTTCCCTGGTAAGTGGTTATGATGACGACTGCGGCGATGGCGTGTTGACCCAGGACAAAGCCGGTGCCTTCCAGTGTATTCCGTCCATCTCGGTCTAGAGGTTGCTAACGGGAAATTACGTACGTAGATATTCAACACTGGAACATTTGAAATTCTCGTTGGCCCCAACGGACTCAAAGTCGGCCAAGAGCTTACCGTAAGTACTTTCAAAACTTGTTCAATTCATGAACACGTCATTAGCCAGCCGATCGAAAGTCGTCGTCATCATGGTCTAACCCCGGAACCTTCTAGTTCTTCTACCCGTCAACTGAATGGTACATGGCCCAACCGTTTGACTGTCTTTGCGGTACCGCTTCCTGCCGCGGACGTATTGCGGGTGCCAGGGACATGACACAGAAACAGCTGGAAGGTCTGTTCCTCAATGGGCACATTCATGCTCTGTTGGAGGAAAGAGATGCCAAGATTGTTGGGAAGCAGCTGCCGGCGAACCATCCTCCTGCTGTCAGTTGCCACGACACTGGCAGTGAAACGCAAAACGGGCGTTTTCAAAACGGTCATGCCATCAATGGAAGGGCGACAGGTATCTTGGGGGGCAACGTTTGCAAACTGCGTTCT
Organism: Bretziella fagacearum; assembly: GCA_002018255.1. NCBI lineage: Eukaryota > Fungi > Ascomycota > Sordariomycetes > Microascales > Ceratocystidaceae > Bretziella > Bretziella fagacearum. The sequence goes on along the minus strand of MKGJ01000162.1, from coordinate 20,623 downwards.
GGACCGACGTCACGGGAGTTGAGTGGTGAGATGGGTGGAGATACTACGCAGATGTAAGTTGAGGGGTTAATGAGAGAAATGAGTACTAACATGTGGAGATATCTCCTCAAGTGTTTACTCAATTTCTTCAAAGACTCCTCAAACGGTACCTTGGCACAGTTCAACCTGTCCAAGGAATTTATGTGTTTCTGATTGTAAGGCGGGCTTGATTCAACATTCCCTCCCCCGTTCGTCCTTTATTGCCGCTATTCTTATATTCACTTTGCTTGGTGATCACGGGTAAAACGAAGAACTATCTTAGAGATATCTTTTTGATCCTCTAAAATATAAATTTATACGGCAACTCAAACAGCAATAAAAAAAAAAAAAAACACAACAGGAATAAACATGCGTGACTGAAATGATGTACAAAAATGGCACACAAGTATATCAGGGTCTGTCAGACCCTTAGTTCTTACCATCCTTCCTAGCTTCGTCTTTCTGAGCCTCCTCTTTCTTGGGTGTAGTAGCTTCCTTCTTCGCCCCTTCATCCTTGGAATCGCCCTCCTTGGCCTTGGCCTCTGTCTTGGACGCGCTCACACTAGAGATCTTGTCTGAGATCTTATCCTCGATGTTATCCCACCAACGCGTCCGACGACCCTCCTCTGTACCCGCACCCTGGGCATACTGACTCTCCTCCGCCTCCCAATTCTTCCTTTCAACAATCCGTCTTGCCAAGAATGCCCGCGCAAACTTCCATGCCTCCATATCAGCTACATCCCACGCCTCAAGCGCATTACGCATCTTGACATCGTTGGCATCCGTAGATGTCTTGATTGCCAGCGCCTTGTTCAGCAGAGCCGCTTCTTTGGTGGGCCAGTCGATAACTTCGTCGCCCTTTTCTTCGTCTTCTTTAGCCGCTTCAACAGCAGCCTTCTTTTCAGCAATGGCTTTCTTGGCATCCTCGGTGGCCTTCTTGGTCTCAGCAGCAGAAGCACCCTTGCTGAGGTGACCAAAGGGAGGGTCCAAATCATCGGCACGCTTCTCAGCCTTCTTGTCAGACATGGAAGACTTGGTGTTATCCCAACCATCGTGGAGGAGTTCAGGAGAATCTGACTTGGCATTCTTAAGAGTCTTGGTCTTGGCGTGCGGGATCGAGAAACCAAAATGCCAGTTCAGGTCTGCCGGGGCATCCTTTTCAGCCGACAGCCACAGTGAGTGCGAAGGCGCAAACTCACCAGCGACGGCCTCCTTGAACCGCATCAGCATGGCACTACGAGACGCCGGTTCATCAAACAGCTTCTGTGTAATCTTGGTCAGCCACGGGTCACGTTCTTGAAGCTCCTTCAGAAGCCACGGCACATCCATGTGGTCCTTGACGTGCGAGAGTGACGCAAAAGTGTAGGGGTGTGGGACCGTGCCGATGGTGTACAGAGAGCTCGAGTTGACGAAGCTTTCAGGCGTTGCCATCTTCATACGGTTCTTGTCAGAGCAAGGCGAGCAGTGGGGCAGGTTCGGAGGGCAAGAACCGTCCGCGAGGGGAGACGGTGAGCATGTAACCAGATCATTGGCGATGGACACGGCATTAGTGACGAGGAGGGATGTGTGCTCTGGCGCCGGCTGGAGAACAGCAATGCCACTGCTAAAGACGTTTTGCCAGGTCTGGTGCAGGTGAGCGTTGATGAGTTCATTGAGTTTCTTAAGACCTTCGGGAGCACTGTCTTGCATGGCCTTGTTGATCGAGGGATACTTGGTTTCGATAGTGATGGAGTCATAGTACGCTACAGCCTTGGGGGTCTTGTCAGTGGTAAAGACATCACCAGGGACTACACGGAAGATGTCCTTGGTATCAGACAGCTGATTGCTATCAAGGACGGCCTTGATAGCCTTGGCCAACTCTGTCTGCGCCCCAACCAACAACCCCGCATCCAACCCACTGTAGCGCGTCATCATGGGGTACTCTCCACGGCGCAGGTAAACAAGGAGAGGATCCTGGGCGCGGCCCATTGGCAACAAGGTATAATGCGCCAGAATTCCACCACCCATACTCTCCCACGCCATCCAACGCAAAAGCTGCATCTTGATATCCTCATCCATCTGCAACCGCTGCAAATGTTCATACTGCGGGTTATTAGTCGCCTCAGCATCACTGAGGATCACGGGCAAGAAACCCTTGGCCCACCAAGCCCGACGCCAAGTCAGCAACAGCGCACTCTCGGCATCCTTGGTCGCCGCATCCTTCTTTGCGGTATGATCGTAGTAGCAATAAATCGGCGGGCGAGTCTTTAGCGGCGGCAGCAGCGACCGATCATCGTCAAGCGTAAGAGATGACGAAAACGGCACAAGCCACTTCCAGTCAGCCCACCACGAGGATTCACCGTCGCTATCGTTCTTCTGGCGCGGAGGGGCGTGAGCGGGTGCCTTGAAGGGGTTGAGGGCGTTGCTGACGTCGTGTAGGTTCGGGACACCCGGTAGGCCGAATTTGTGATCGGAGGTCGCGGGGGTGTTGGAGTCGCCGGTAGTGAGGGCTTTGTCGCCAGAGGGTACGGCGTTGGGGAGGACGTCGGGAGGGACGGCAATGAAGATGGAGAAGAGGATGAATACGAGGACGCCGGTGATTATGAGAGGAAGTCGTTTGGTGCCCATACGAGGCAACGGGTGCCCGAAAAGGCCCAGCACGCGAGGCATTGCGAGCTGGCTGGACTGAAGCTTGAATAAAAAAGGTTGATGAGATGTAAGACAGTGAGTGAGTGGGAAGTCTCAATCGCGGGAATGGGATGTAGCGATATGGTAAGTGAGTGAGGACTGGAACAAAAGAAAAAAGCAATTTGTTATCTTGTATATTTAATGAAATCAGCAACAATATACGACCGTTCAACCTTGCTGGCGCAACTGATATCATGTATATATATATATATATATATATATATATATATATAAAATACCAGGCGTTTGAAGTTGTTAAAACTGACTCATGATACAAAAAAACAATAAAAAAACGAAGATAATCTTTATCAAATATTTGATTAAAACAAAAAGAGATCAAGATGACGAAGACTCTTTCTCTCTCGCTCTCTCCAAAATCACTCTCTAAAGCTTCAGTCAGCCCCAAGGTTCCTCAATCGCAAACCTGTGACAGTCTTACCCCTGGCCATTTCAGGTAGCCACGGTTGCGCATAGAGCTGTCACCATCTGTAAGCGAGTGGCAATCCAGATTTGACAGCTGACACACACTTGGCTTACGACACGACCAGTAGAAACGAGCATCAGACACCAACACGAGGTCGGTCGCCCTAGGTTGGGAAGTACAGGCCATAAGAAATATCAGATATCATTGGTATTTTACTGATGGCCTGGTTCATCAATTGGTAGTACATTTTTAAATACGCACAACTTCCGTTATCATCACACCACACCTTGCCATACTGCATAAGCTTATCAAATCTTGACATGAGGGTACCTGCGCGCAAACATACCCAATGCCTTGATCGGGAATACAAACTTGTAGTTGGGGTATGAGATCATACAGCTCTTGTTAAATACCCCCTCGATATTCTCCTGGAGCCATTCGCCGTTGGGCTGTTGACGATCAATCAAGAGCTTGATGCCTTTCTCAAGAGGCTCAATGTGAGGGTAGTCGGCTTCCATCAGTGCAATGAGCGCCCAGGCAGTCTGGACAACTTGAGTGCCATTGGGGTGCTCGATATACGTCATAGTCTCAGAACCCTATATATATAAAAAAAAAGCACATGTCAGATTGTCTTCCCTCACCAGCCTTTTACACAATGCCTCTTACCTTGTAGCTTTCAGACCATCCACCATCAGCTCGCTGCTTCGACAGCAGAAACTCACACGCCCGCTTCGAATGAGCACTCGTCGAGTAAGTCTCACCATTATGCGCCAAACTCTCCGTCGCAAACATGGCCGCATACGTAAAGCAAATACCCCAGTTTCCATACCAGCTTCCGTCAGGCCGTTGGGCCTTTTTTATCCATCGCACTGCTGCATCAATAAACTTCTTGATATCTGCCGCTCGGTAATCGGGGTAGTACTGGTGGAACAGAGAAAGAGCCGTCACACATGCCGTGGTGCACTCGGGGTAGTCGTATTCGACCATGATGTTTCCAAAGACTTCGGCAGCGTTGAGCATCTCAAGATGCTTTGAACCGCGCCGAACTTCGTATGAACCACAGCCACCAGTGGAGTTTTGGTAAACAAGGATGGTGTCGATAGCGTCCTTGATTCTCTGGTCAGCCAAGGCCCTAGGGTAGCCCTCTGAGTTCTGGAGAAGTAACACCGACTTGATGCATTCAGACACGCAGTCACTGACGACATATCCCTGAACTTTGGTACTGAAAGGCCAACCGCCCTTGCGTTGCTGGCGGTAGTACTTTTCCTGCTCTGGACAATCTTCCTGAATCTGTTGCTTATCCAAAAAGTCAAGCGCCTTGAGAAGCATGGGCTTCCACCGCTCGCTTTTCTCCAGACCTGCAGCGACAACGGCTTGGATGGCAAACGCCGTGTCCCAGCACTGTACACCATTGGTACCGTTCACAAACATTCCTTCTTGGTTGACCCAGATGCAATCCTCCAGGCGCTCAAGATGACGGCGAACAGTGTAAGAACCAGGTCCATCGCGAATGTAGCAAACAAGGGTGTTCATGGGGGCGTTGACGGGGGCAAGATCGGCAAAGTCAGTGTTTGCATCCTCAGCATCAACCAGTTCGCTAACCCACGCCTCGGCACGCTCTTTGATGAAGGTGGGGCGCAGGTAGGGATTGTATACCTTGGCTATGAACCAATTGGCGGTGTTCAAGACCCAACTCTTGGGGTGGTAGTTATCAGCGACACCAATACTATTTCTGTGTAAAGCCCAGTTGATAGACTCGTAGGGCTCAGTGAACAGCTCATGCTTTAGGCTGCGGATAACCTCCGTTTCTTGGCACTGCCATCTCTTGGAGTAAATGTACGACATGGGCAAGAAAACCTGCCGAATGTGAATCCACCATCTCCAGGGTGAAATCGGCAAACAATCCGGCAGCAGCCAAATCTCCGGCGGAACTGGATTCACCAGATCCCAACTTGCAATGCCCAACAACGCCAACCAAAACTTGGCCCAATGCGGCGAGTAGACTGCACCACCAAACTTGTGCAGCAGCGCTCTTGCCCGCACCATCTCGGGAACATCCGGCCCCACACCCAACAACCGCAGCGCCACGTAGTTCATCGTGATGCCAAAAACCGAACTCTCACCCTCAATGTGCAAACCCCAGCCGCCGTCCTTGGGGTTCAACCGGGCAAACAAGTAATTGCGCATTTCGGTGGCGTATTCATCGGGAATTCGAGTCTTGGTCACATACCACGTAATCACGATTCCAGGCGTGAGGAACATGGGGCCTCCGTACTCGCAGCCCCAGTTACCGGGAGGGAGTTGAAGCTTTTCGAAAAAGTCGAGGCCATTGCGCACGGCGTCAATAGCGTTTTCGGGCTTGGGGAGATTCGGGACATCCTGTCAAGATGATTTTATGGTAGTTAGCTATTGTGTATTCCGCAGGCGCACGAGAGATGGTTATAAATGAATAATAGGAGAAAGGGAAGCGGCAATTCAGCATGCCACTCACCATGGGTAGTCTCAAGTACCACTTGTCAGCGTATGACTGAGGCCACTGTTCAGCCTCTGCATCGTTTGAGAGATAATGCCAAGTGTGTCTTCCGTCCTCGTCCCTCATGCGCCAGCGCGTAACGTCAGTCTTGTCGCTCAGTTTGGGCCTCATGGGCCATTGCTGCTCAGCAATAGCGTCGGCCACTCGCTTTCTGCTGATGGACGACATCTTGTGTATGGTGGGACTTGGTGTGGCGCAGGTAAACAAACAAAGGGAACGCCAGTTAAGCAATTAGGTTCAGCCGGGCAACAGGCCAGTATATTCCAGCTTGGGGAAGACAGCCCACCACTTATGCAGGGGTTATAGCTCAGCAGATTATCGCCACATTAGCATGTGAAAATAAGGAGCTTGGGAAACTCCCCCTGCCGCAGGAAGGAAGAAGGTTTGCGCCACAATGAGTTTGGTGTGGCGGTTATTCGGTTGCTCTCTGTCACACGTGCAGCGTCGTGGGTTCTTGCCATATTCAAAATGACAAGTTGGGCGACGAGAAGAAAAGTTTGCAGCCTCATTGGATGGGCTATTTGCCGTTGTATTGCAAGTCAATTTGATTTTGGCACCCTGCTTTTACCAACGTTGATTGTTTCGGACATGTTTTACAAGACCTCAAACTTGATTATCGGCCAACCCCGACCCTAGCAAAGACACTAACAATGGACTTCAATGCCACTAGATCTGTGATTGAACGGATTGAACAATTGGTAGAGCAAATTCTTGTCAAAGGTTTGATTCAAGGTGATGGACCACTTACATTACAATATGAAAACCCAAGATCAAGCCTTGGAAGACTATCTCGTGCCTGGTTTCCATCAGGTTCCAACCAACTTGGTGAGTTCTCATCAACGTCTACTAGATCTCCATTTCACGGCTAACGTTGTTACGGTCGACGAGCTCGCATCATGTATGTGCTGAAATGTGCTCACTCTGCTCTGATGAATGGCGTAATCGTCACGAAAAGGTAAGTCTCGACACCAGTGTAGCGTCCCATTGAATCAATTTTTATCTGACATTCTATCTAGGAGCATCTACTATGAAATGCCAGAGTTATTCGGCTCGCAAACGGCCGTCGATTTGATTGTTGACATGCTTGCACGTACTCTCAAAGTCAACCGTCATGATCTTGGCATCGTATGTAACTGAACATGTTCCTGATCGCAACAACCCTCTAACAACGGTCTATATAGGTCGCGGCCGGGAAAGGCTTGGTCGTCGGTTCTTTAACGTTCAAGACCTCCAATGGAAGTATCATTGATCTCTCGTACAGTAATAAGGTCTGACCCTCCCAAACTCTGCACCTAGACATGTATATCCCTAACAAACACTATTGTATAGGGCTCATTCGTTCCGCAGCCTACTAGCATGGTTGATGTGGACTTCCAGTCACTGAGATAGATTCTGGTGATTGAGAAAGAAGTAGGCCAGTATGATAGCATGATACTTTCAGTCACTGACCGCTCCGACCCAGGCTACATTTCGTACCCTCGCCGAAGCACAATACTGGAAAACATCTACATTTGGGCCCGGCTTACTTGTGACAGTACGTGTAGATTGCGCTTCATACTGATGATGTTATCTAATGACTGACTGACAAAAATTTAGGGAAAAGGATATCCCGACCTGGCCACCCGATGCTTCCTAAGATGGATCCACGATCTGCGACCCGAAATCCCCATGTTCGCGCTTACCGATTACGACCCAGACGGTGCACATATATTCCACTGTTACCGCAGTGGCTCAGCGGCACTCGCCCACGAATCGAACACTACTCTCCCCAGTCTGCGCTGGCTTGGAATCCGCATGGAACATTTACGAGTCATGACTGGATTTGCTGGCAGTGATATTCTCACAATGGGTACCACCAATTCCAGCGACCAGCAGCTCAAGCCGTTAACTTTACGCGACCGTGAATGCGCCATACGCATTCTCAACCGTCTATCAAGTTATCGTGATGACATATGTACCAAGGAACTTATGGGTCAAATCCAAATGATGTTGCTTCTTGGCTGTAAAGCCGAGATTCAAATGTTGAACGAAAGTGGCAGCATTGCATCCTGGCTTGATGGCGCTCTATCACAAGAAATTATTGAGCCCTGACGACGACGACTTTTATAGTCAACGACTGTGATATTCGGAAGCATCTCGAAGCCGAATCGGGTTATAGGAGGTAGAATCTCTGTGGGTTAGATCCTAAATTAGGAAAGTGGAGCTAGATGAAGCCCAAAACGGAAAGTCCATAAAATAGAGATTTCTGATTGGTCAAAGGGAAAACCAAAAAAAAAACCTTTCAGTCCCGGCAACCATATTGAAAACCCCCCACTATTGACGACGACCGACATCAATACGCCTAGCCTCAGTTGTCAAAGCACCCACATATCAAATACCCTTTTAATTGACACATTCTTACTTTGTTCTCGTCATTCAAGCTATTCTCGGTGCAATTCAATAGTTCCTCTTCCATTACATATCAGCTATGGCGCCTACTCTAAACAAGGAGGAGATTGACGATCTTCTCTACTTTGCCCGTGCTGGCGAGGACAATGATCTAACCGAGACTCTAACTACTCTCTCCGAGAGAGAAAAGGTCTCCAAGGCCGAGATTTTCATTGCTGCCAAGGACGAGTCCAAGGCCACCTGTCTACACATGGCTACTGGCAACGGTCACCTTGGTAAGTTTCTTACGTAATGTGTTATTTATGCTATATACTAACGTGATGAACAGCTACTGTTAGGCTTATTCTAGACACTTTTGAGGGCCGGCCAGCAGAGGAGAAGAAAGCATACGTTGATACCGCCAATGAGTTTGGCAACACTGGCCTTCATTGGGCTGCCATGGGCGGTCACCTCGAGGCCATCAAGCTGCTCCTGGCTGCTGATGCGGACCCGGTATTGGCTAACGAGAAGGACTACATGCCGCTTGATTTGGCTAATCTGCACGAGAAGCTGGGTGTGGTACAGTTCTTCATGAAGGAGGCGGGTGATGTTGAATCTAGTAACGACGGTGGTCTGGAAAATGCGGCCAAGTCTGTGACGTTGGAGACGTTGGAGAAGAGTGATGAGGAGAAGGCGGCAAAGGAGGAAGCGGAGAAGGGACAGGTTTAGAGGATGGGGACGAGGGCAGAGCGTATTGGTGATGGGACGGATCAAAACAAAAGGGATACCACATGGGAATATACAGGATTTTGGGATATAAAAAAAACGACACAGATTCAGGATGGACTGTGTCAAGGGTATGAGAGGGATCAACATTAGCATAATAAAGTGTCTGTTTTGACAGACTTGCATATCCACGACATACTAATCATTTTGGAGCACAATCTGGGTATCGGGGACGGCTTGATTGGGGTACAAGATAGATGGTTGAATGATGAATGGAGGGTATCTGGATGATGACACAAGGGCTTATAACCCGTGGGTTAATCGTAGATATGCACTCGTTTTGGTAAGCTAACCAAGATAACCAACCCCCACTCAGAGGATATTCAGTGACATATGATAGTATCATCATCAGGCACCTATACCAACCAAAGATCACAAGCTCACTTGTAGAGCTCCAGATGAACTTTTGCGAGAGTTTGTGATACTACAGAGTACTTGTATCCCCGGCTCTCAGATAAGTCCCACATCATCTACTAGGACCCCCGACTAATCTTTCCCAGAAATGCTTGTCTGCTATGAGACAACTCAGTGACAAAGGAATGATGACTACAATGCCACCGGAACATTAAGTGGAGTGGGGAAGGCATTCTTGTGGTCAGGGTGGTGATGGCAAAATGGTATCCTGTACAACTGGAAGAGAGTATGTGAAGGGAGGAAGACGGGGATAGATTGGTTGGGAGGAAAGGGATGGATGGTGTCTTTGGGTTAATAAGCTTTCTCGATCTCCTGGGTGTTGATGTTAGATCAGGGCTAAGTTGAAGATGAGTTAGTAAGTAGCATCGTTGGAGATAAACACGATACACAAGATGACAACTCCTATGATTATAGCTTTGTGGTCTAGAGCAACGTCACTTTTACGCTTCCCACAGGGTTTGCTGCAGTCTCCCTCGAACCTACCTAGTTCCGGAGACCTGGGGACATGTTGACATTTGGAATATAAACGTGACACAGCAATGTTCTTCCCGAGAATGACCGCTCTCGGTGGGTCAATATAGTAATTACCGTGTTATTCAGGACTCGCCATTGACTGAGGTACCCTTATGACGGCAAGTTGTTTTGGATGCAGCTAATAATCGATACGATACCAGTTCACTATAACCCATCCCTCTCCTTGTAGTCATGGCTTTCTTGGGTTTTGTTTCCCGGCTTATTTTATAGGATCATTCCTAAAAAGACAAAGAGGGGGGTTGATATCCAACATGATTGTGTCTCCCTAGAGGTTAGGCACGTCCCGAGTAAAGATCCTATATCACAAGAATTGGCAGTTTTGGCACCATTGGTACGTTACCACCGATAAGCGGGAAGAAGATGGGCAAGATCGTTGATATTCCATTCCTAAGCAAGCCAGAACATGAGTTATCCGTGGAGAATAATTCTGACAAAAGAAAATGTTAGGAGAATGTGATGTTGATTATTTAGAAGCAATGCACCAAGAATTTTTATGCATTTGAATATATGAAAATAAAAGGGTTACCACGATATCAGCATTTACGTTTCATGTTACTAAGTTAGAACGCATCATGGGTTCTTCTTCGGGGCTAAGGATGATATATGGCTGTCTAAAGATCAATATATTTAAGCAACTCAATAGTTTTCTTTTTTCCTCTTTTATTTCCAAAAGAAAACAGCATTGTTGTGTGGCAATAGGAACAATTAACTCCCTTTAATACCCAAAATAACCTCGCACGGAGTGACTTGTACACCTTTTTCCCCCAGCAAAGCAGCTCATACTGTGTCAAAGTACCTACAGTCAGTCCCTAAAGTCCAAGTCAAGGGATACAAATCATCGATCCTCTACGTCCTTTTCCCTCCGAGGAGAGAAAACAAGAAAAAACACGCCTCCACACACAATTCAACCATGGCCGGTGACTAGACCTTGCATTCCGTGCCTTGCTTTGGGGGATAATCAGCAAGGTACTTGCTATGGCTGGCCATTTGTGGTCTTTTTTTTTTTCTACTCTTGTGGCTTTTTGATAATATCCTTAGATGATTTGAGCCTGTCGTAGTTCAGGGACAGGAATACTTCAACGTTCGTGCCACTATAATGGGCTATAGAAAGTATTCATCTGGTGCTCAAAAACGATAGCACCTGGGGGAAGCTTGAAAGTCACGCAAGGGATAATGGACTCATGAATCATCATTTATTTTTTGGGGGTCGTTTTGAGGGGTTGGAGCTGCAGGAGAAGCTAAGGGTCAGACCGAATGTCGGTTACGGATTGGGTATTTTCTAGGAAATTCAGGCTAGGTTCAATAGTGAGACACCAATGTTGGATCAAGATCTTAATATCGGAGTTATGTATACTTTGATAATCATACAGGATATCAATACTGTACGTATAGCCAGAGATCAGCATATATGAGTTGATGAAAGCGGTTACGCTAATGAAGATGGCATTAGGACTTTATATCAGGGGCTCTAGAAAAATAGCAGGTATATATTTCACAATGTACTTACATCGTACATACACACCCAAGTGTACCTATATGTATATAGAATCAAGTAGTGAAAGCTAGCCTTTTCAAAAGAAACAGACATCCTAGTCTTAACTCCATCTTCAGAAATACGCAAGCACCTCATCACTCAGCATGCAGTCTCAACCCATCATAGTAACCACATCGTCCGGATTCCTGCTTCAGTTCCACTCCTTCGCCGAAAAGGATCATGCACCTTCTTCTCCCAAATCTACCAGGGAAGGAACCCTTGTGACAAGCCATGAAATCCATCTTGTCTGTCTGTCCCGTTGAGCTGGGCTGTGTACATACGCAGACTTGCAAATATGCAAGCTCCACCAACAACGACACCCGCAGGGATGGAAGTCTAGGGGGGGTTGGATGAATGAATGAACGAATGAATGGATTGGGAGGAGGGGGGGGTAGAATTGAAGGTGAGATTTACTACCGTTGTCACAAGAACAGCGTTAGGCACATAGGAACAGAACAATATGCAATATCAAGTTAGACTGGAGGCCTAGAGGTTCATGGTCAGACTTGGCTTTTGTCAGCGTTATTTGTAGTTGAAAAGGCCTAGATTGTTTTAGATTCCAAGTGTCATTGGTGGCTTTTGTATTTCTGACCCGAGACTGTGGTTCAAGCCACGGATCCGTGCATAAGCTGTGCCTCAAGTAAGTACTCCGAAAGTACTACAGTAGGAGTATATTTGTGCTCAAAGTACGCTGTATTGTCAGGCTGTTGTGGTTTCCTAAGTAGAGTGGTATATGAATACTATAGTTACATTAGTGCCAAATTTATACCCTCCACTAGAAAAATCAAAACTAGACATTTTTGCCTCTGCTAACTATAACCCACCCTTTACATATAACCGACTCAAACGCAATTACAACAAAGGTCGTTTAAGCTAAAGTGCTACGCCGCCACATCCCAAGGATACAATTAAACAAGCAAGCTGAAGCTGAACTGTAACCCCCCCCCTTTTTTTCCCAAAAGGAACTACCAAACTGCCAATTTCACCAGAAGGGAAAACAGGCCAAAGAGATGACTGATCTTTCCTTGGTTTTGGTATCACATTCATGTGACATATGCAAGGACGGATCAATGTGACAGCCAAATGACAAGTCTAGAAGTACATGGAAGGATAAATATGTATAACCATATCTGGGCACTGGTGTCTATGAAACAAACTAGTGCATTTACTTATACCTACAAATATATACCTACAGTTGAATTACATTGCATGCACATATATATTTACATATATTTATATAAATGTTCCTTTCTCTTGCATCCATGTAGCTAAGTACTTACTTACATACAGTATATCGGGATATTGTTGGTACTTTGACACTATCACAGCTGATTATGACTCTCACTGTTTTAGTGATTGTCTGACAGCGGAACCGGAATTTGCACTCCTGGGAGCTCATATCATCTGGATCCGGTTGAGCTGAATAAATCGCTACCGACACAGTTTGTCCGCTGACAGTAATAGGGTGCTCGCGATCCCAGTCGTAAGAAAAAAATACAAAGGTCCCTAAGCTCATGATAGCATCCCTTTTTTTGGTACAATCAATGAGCATTGAATAGAGTATTATATTTTAATGCATCATAATTGCAACATATAAGTGTGAGACTTCCAACGAAGATGCTACAAAGTAATTTCATATTGAACATGTTACAGTCTAGTCTGAGCACAAGTCAATAGTGTTAACCTCTACCACCATCCTCTTCTATCTATTAAAGCCGGCTCATCACACTCAACACAAGCACATGAGGTCGCCATTATTAGAGTTAGGGTCATGTTGCCAATGCCAAATTTACAATTTAGTATCCAGTATCAGCCTTTCCCTCAACAATCACCTTGATGGGTGCCTTCCACCCATTCACAAGTGTATCTCAACACCACAAATTCCATATTCTCCCCCTCTACCAATAACACAATATCCCATGATGTAACCAATCCCATCTTCATTCAAGATAGCTAGGCTTTTTGTTCTATTCTCCTCACCTTCACGTATGACGGGGAAGATATTAGTCACACAGACAACGTGCTTGTGTACTTGTTCTGCAAGGTCTTGACTGGTCTGCTGATGGAATACCTTGAAGATGAAAACGTGACGATGCGAGCTCAAGATACCCAATTTGATACACGGCCTGCTCTGGCTTGCATCAGCGTTGGCCAACGTTGAGCGTGGACTCTTGAGATGGCAAATCAGTTGACAGTAAGGGGTTCGTGTGTATAGTTACACTTTTTTTTTTGGCAATTACGACAGCCTCGTTCAATAGCTCATTGCACAGTGATTAAGACTTTGGTCCTGTTCACATAATACCTTCAAATGTTTGCCCGATGTTCTTTTCTTTTTTCTGTTTGGCCTTGCAGCATGATAGATCCTTGTGCCTGTAAAGGGACGTATAGACAACTGTAACCCCAACACATAGAAGTTTCCCAAAGTACCAGTATCACCATTCCATCTATGACCCGCCCATCATCTGCATCCTTCCACTTTGCCGCCCGACATGTCCCCAGATCAGCCAGTGGCTACCCGGCAGTCAGCGCCTTTTGCAGTTAAACTACGCTTCCCATCTATTCCCATGCTACCGGCTATATGCACTTTCCCGTAAACTCATGGGAAAGCTGGATCAGTAAACCCCAAAATGCATATTCACGCCTCTGTTTGGAGTCCCGCTGCCGTAGAATCTGAAACTCAATCCGTGGACTTCTAATGCCATGCAATTGTTTGTCTGCTGTGGATACCAGCAATCTTTTCTTCTAGAAGTATGCAGTTTGCCGTTGGCGGATTACCGGAGAGCATTGTCCGGTGGCCGAGAATTGTTCATCGACAAAAAGAACTGTTGTGTGTGCATGCAAGTCTTTTTTGTCGGGGTAAGCGAGCCGGACCGCCGCGGCTCGAGGAAAGAGACGAGCCTTTGTAGGACATAGTATCACATATATACATACATATACAGAGTGAATTCTTTGTCTACACATTTTTTTCACTGCTATAATTGGATGAGATGTGGTTATAAAATTAGTGTTCCATTATAGCAATATAGAGGTAGTTGCCTAAGCAGTCATAGCGTTGTGTAACATCCAAGATCAGATGACATTTTTTCCTGCTGGAATTCTTTCAAGCGTAACTTCCGGATAAAGACGCAACAGGATTCTATTGTCAACGACAATTGGCATCAGAACTAAAGTACGGCACATCGTCTTTGCCTATTGTTCAATATGTTTTGAAACCATTGTTACTGTATTTAGTGCAAAGTGCAAATAGGGGACAATCAAGAAACCCAAAATTCATAATTTTATTTGCACAACAGCGGGAAGATACATCACTATGCGCAAGTATCAAGTAAGAATTGAACACCGGTAGTGTTCCCCGGATAGCGTTCCCCCAGTCGCTACCCGTGCATAACAAAGACACGGAATGACGCTGGAATTTTTTGAATTTTTTTCTCGTGTTTTTGTTGAGCAATTCAACTAAGCTGTCCAAGGGAGACAGTAAAGGCCTCTTATGGCAAGCTGGACAATCCTAAAGGGCAGTTATTGAAATTCAATGGGCTCGGTCAAAAAGGAATAACTCATATTCGGGTATTTAGTGGAGGGTGAGGTGGCAACATATTGAATTCTTTTCCTTTTCTTTTTTTTTTTTTTTTCCGAAACAAAATTTGTAGGATTTAATATCATGAGCAGCTTGTGCAAGGGGAAAAACTACTCAAGATCTGAATGACGATAAGAGTCCAATAACGAACATCCCGTAGAACCGACGATAGTGACTGGGGTTGATCCACGCTTTCTTTACTACAATATGTTTGCGCACAGCTGCTGTCAAAATCATCCCTTGTAGTAAATAGGGATAAAGGCGTGGAGATGAGCTTTGTTTTTACTCTTACTGTCCATTGTTTGATTTCTTTTTTTTTCTTTGGCAATCTATTTGAGCTTGCGAGAGGATGAAATCAACAAGGTGTACACTACTGTAGCAGCAAAAAAAAAAAAAAGAAAAGGAAACAGAAAAAATATATAGAAAAAAAAAATCTTACCACAAGATAGAGCAGGAATTTTCTCAATCTTCTCTCGGAAACTTCTTACAACATAGAAACAAAATCCTCACCCGGACTTGTTTAGCACGCACCACCACATTGACGGCCTCAGTTTGTCCCCATCATATCTCCACATGTGTTCTTCCATCCTTCCCTTTCGACGCCCAACCTCGGCCTCCAACAGTCCAAACCCACCCAGGCCTAGTCCGGTTGACCTACCAGATAAAGAAACAAACAGTCAGGATTCTCGTAAATAAGCTTTGCCAACTCACTCGTCCTGCACGCCATTCATACACCCGATAGCTTCCTATCCCAGTCACCCCCTCTCCCGGGGGTGACGTGGGGGGGGAGAGGAGGGGGGAAAGGCTGTCCTCCCCATGTCCATTCTCATGTCCATTCTAGGGCTTTCTTTTTTTTTCTTGTCTGCGGGCAGTTGTCAGCATGCATCATCATTGACGAAAAGGGACCGGATAGCAAGATGGGGGAATATGTCTGTGTTGGTTTATGGACAGCTATGGAAACAACTCACCGGGTGGCTGGCCATAGGCGGCAGACGGACGGGAGGAGGCGGAAGGGAACGACATGCGAGTGGTCAGGTGGTAAGCTAGCGAGCAATGATATGCAATATGGAGAAAGGTCAAAAGAGAAAGAGAGGGGTGGTAAAAAAAGAAGAAAAAATGAAAGCAGCACCTGGTTTTGTCACACTGTGGTTTGTATAAACGGATCTGGTTGGTGAGAGCCGGTTGTTTAACTGGTTCTGCAGTTTTTCCCCGTAGTTGTCCCGATATCCTCTAATCCAAGTCAAGAATGTATACTAATGGAGTAGTGGTCCATCCATCCAAAGGCCTGGAAGTACTTGATCCGTCCCGAGATTCCTATCCACTGTGTGAGCTGGCGTCTTGGTTTTGCCCGTTAGGCCATCGGTTGACTGGGCAGGTAATAGTCCCGTAGATATCTAGGTTACCAGACTGGTTTAATAAGTGGAAAAAAAAAAAAAAAAGTTCCATGCGGCGCGTGCTGTTGGTTCTGTTCCTCGATCAACCGTTGGCCGTTTTCAACTAGACGACATGTCCCGCGCTACTCCCTTGATAGAGCTGTATATATGGCGTCGTCATTGACATGGTGAGAGTTGGGTGAGCCGGTGCCTGGGAGATTCCGGGGCTGTGTGCAGGTTGCTGCAACGGCGAGGTTCCCCCGGTCCGGCATGTTGGTTGCCTTACCTCAAAGTTTTTTTTTCTCTTCTTTCTTTTCTTACGAGTCTCGTTATCTACAAGACCAGTTGTCTAATGCTTTTATTGTGTGGCAATTCCATTTTTTAAGGTTTTTTTTTTGGATTATTTATCTTGCTGGCCAGTTTCATTTCTTTTCCCGTTCCTTCTCCTAGCCCCTGGTTAATATGACTTTTTTTATTTTTGTGGTTTCTTTTAGTTGGCGTCAGGCCAAGGGAGGATAGAGAAAAGAGAACAAGTGATGATAATAGTGGCATCGATGAAGTTTTGTGAGAGAAGGAGAGGGGGGGATTGGATCCTAGAAAAAGATATTGATATGGACACTTCGCCCAGGTGTAAGAAGAGGATCAAGGAAGAGGTTTAAAGCCCTCTGTAATATATTGTGGACTTGTGGACAAAGGGCTAGGTTTTTTTTTTTTTTAAGAGGGGTGAGATATTTTGGTGCGTTTCATTGGGTTAAAGAATTTGTCATGATATGTGCTGTAGATCCCGGAGCCGGACTCCGAGATCTACGAGCTATGCGCTGTCTCTTTTTTTCTTCTTTTTTTTCTTGAGACCACAGAACTCTCATGCCAGCACAAACGTTACTATTTGTAGTATTCTCTGCACTGCATCACGAAATTATAGAATCACCATAAAGAAAAAGTAAAAAGAAACAGAAAAAAGATGACAGCCTTCACACAGTAAACTTTGACGATCCTCAGAGTAAGCAGCAGCTTCCTCGCACCGCATGGCCGACCTGTCTAGCCTCCCAGATCAATTCAATGCGTATGTACATGACTGCTTCCGGAAAACACGAAACCCTCGTATAAGCAGCAACGTACATCGTATCTCTCTCTCTCTCTCTCTCTCTCTCTCTCTCTCCATATGTTCTTCTGGGTCATTTTGACGAGATGTCTCAAGTCATCCAACAAGTAAAGAGTACATGGGAAGGACAAGCGCAGTGGGTAGGAGAAACCCAGGCGGCAGCGGCGCATTGTGCATGTACGGGTTTTGATATCTGCAGAATTCGTTACAGGTTACTCGAAAGGTTATTGAGGGGGACAACAAGGTGTAAGATGCGAGGAGTCCCGCAAGTAGTATGTGTAGTCATGCTTTGCCCTTGATGTTTGGGACGTCATCCTTCCAACTCCTTCGCAGGCCTGCGACGTGGCGGCAAGGAGACAATAAAGATAGTGTAGGTGTGTATTGTATGCGGAGATTTTGAGGATATTCACCAAAAAGGTTCCTTCTTGTGTCAATAACATCTAGTCCATGCTCTGCCTTTGTACAGCACTAGACAGGAACGAGCGCTTGACGATTGATCATAATTGGGGAATTGCTTGCGAGCAGGAGGGGCATGTGCATTCCAACGTGAAAACAGGGTCAAGATGCGCTTCTGGTCTGATATCTTTGGGATAGCTGATGGACTGACTGGCTGACGGAATAATCCTGTTGATTTCTTTTTCATTAACCAGGACGAACTGAGATGCATGGAAGAGTTTGGGCTTGACCGGCAGATCGAGAACTTTGTCAACCCGGTGTTTGTATTAGGGCGAACTAAGGGTGTATGCGTGAGAGAAGAAGGCCGGAACAACATAAACAAGAAAAGGGAAGGAAAAAAAAAAGACGGAAAAAAAGCAAAAAGAAAGAAAGCGGTCCTAGGCAGACTTTAGTTGCTATAGGTAGATGTGTTGAGGGAAGGAGGAGAGCACACGAAACTGTAAGTGACCCAGTCACCGCCTTTCTGAACATGTGCGGTATGATGGATGATGCATAGAGGGTGTATAATATATGTGAGTTGGTACACAATAAGTGCAGCCTCGGTAGAAATATACATATGTATATGTACGCCCTCGGCAGAGATTCATTACCCACTTCATATATCCATTTGATCTTGAACATATACCCCGGTGCCGGCGATGGTTCCTCATCCTCGTCCCCTCGTCCCCTGGACGAAAAACAACATAGATACTGTCGGGCTGTAGTTATGTAGTAGGCGCAGCGATCGATATTGCCAACGATCGTATACCAGGTTGGCAAATATGGCAGAGAGAGAGAGGGAAGTACGGTGTACAAACCTAAGCAGCTAGAGTAGTACGGCACTTGGAGCCTATGCGGAACAAATGGCATTGCATCGTAGTATGTGCCAGGATGGCGGGAAATCGACCCAGCATACAAATCTCTAGCATGTTGATACAGCCAATGTTCTCCCCTCTCTTTCTGTCTCTCTCTCTCTCTCTCTCTCTCTCTCTCTCTCTCTCACCCATTGCCTCATTTCCTCGTGATATAGCCCCGTTTATATAAACAAAGAAGAAGCTGCCCGATGGGACTCCTACTGCCGGATGAGTCTGTTATGTTACTTGGATTATTGACCTTCTTTTTTCTTTCAATAGAGTCCTTTTTTTTGTCTGTTGTGCCCCCCCCCTTGAGACAGTCTCAACAAACTCTCTTTTTTTTTCTTTTTTTTTCTTTTTTTTTCAAGGCGTCACCTACCCACGGCCAGAACCTGACAGTCAGGTCGTATTGAAGAGGACGATGGATCCTTCACGTGCTGGGTTATTGATTCTTGCCAGCGTGCACCACGACGATTATGGAGTCCCGGGAGGATGTAGAGTGTGATTTGCGAGGGGCTAGACATTTTGATAGACTTGAAAAGAAAAGAATTGGAGAGTTATGAATGTGGATATGTATTTTTTGTTATTTTGTATTCTCAGTCAGAGACACAGAGTCTTGTTTGTCTTTTTTTTTTTTTTTCATGGATGTAGGTTAAAGAAAGATATCGTCAAGTAAAATAGACATTCACCCCATGTCTAATCTCTTCTTTATATATCAACTCCGTCAGTTTGACACAAGAAGTCAAGATTTGAGATGTTACCAGATTGTAGCTGGATAGAGATTATGCAATGCCAGTCAGTCACTGTGCATTCCCAGATGCCATCTTGTGCATATGCATCCGCATCTGCATACTCATACTAGACATCCGACTGGTCAACCAAAGGCTTTAACGCTTCGATTCGAACAAGTTCTCAACGTTTCTTATAATGCGGTGTTTTTCACAATCATATTTGTCAAGTTGTGGCATCACCCACAGATCTTTTTTACATATGTAATATGTATGTTATAGACACTAGTAGATCTGGTACAATGGTACATAGCTACAGACTTCTTCGTCTCGTTTTTCTTTTTTCTTTTGCTTTTTCTTTTTCTTTTTCCTTCATTTTCTACTCGCCTCGTTCTTTGGTAATATGCCACCATGCATAAGGGCTAAGCTATTCTCACCTCACACAATCCGAAATCCCACACAAAAAAAAATAAAGAAAAAATAACCAACAACCGAGAAGCTACAATGGCACACTGCAAGGCTCAGCTTACCGTTGAAACATTCATGTTGCTACCGTTTTAGGCAGTATTATCCCGTCATGAAGCTGGCTGGATTCACGTCCATCTGCATCTAGCACATCAGTTGCCATTGTCATTCCTTGACCCCCCCCCCCTCCAAAAAAAAAAAGAAGAAAACAGCTACTGTTTTTTCTGCTTTATTTCTATGGCGCAGAGTCTGCAACTAAAGCTTCTTGCTCCCGGCCAGAAGCTCTGATATTCGCCGCCGATATATACCACACATATTTTGACACATTGTCTAGTATTATGTTAGCCTTGATCTTGGCTCGTCTCGGCCCAACTGGGACCATATTGCCTTTTGAGACTGACAGAAGTGAGCAATATTAATTTTCTTTGTCCGTCACTCCTTCTCCTTGATTGTGCGTTGATCAGTGAGTTTCTAGCAGTTGTGTTGACCAAAAATGGTTAGTGTTATATATTCATCAACACAGTCTCTCCTACTGTGCTACGATATGTTTGAAGCTCGTCTAATAAATCAAAATGGATGTTGGACCGCTTACTTGGACCCAGAATACATGATGATGCTATCTATCGTTCCCCAGAAAAAAAAAACAAGCATGAGACATTTCTGCAGTAGTATATTTAATTACATATGTACCTATGTAGTTCGTTACGTCAAGGTAGCCGTCATACTACCAGGAAGCCAGAAAGTAAATGATCTTGAATGTGTGTGTGTGTGTGTGTGTATGAATATCAAGACATTGTATATTACTGTTGAGGTTA
>MKGJ01000161.1:34505-44951 GCA_002018255.1 Bretziella fagacearum | reverse complement strand
GGGGGGGTCTTGATAGTACACCGTCAGCAAGTAAGTGAAGATGGAGAAACCCAAGAAAGATGATGATGCTGAGAAATACAAACAAAGAGTCAGTATACAATACTCCAGATCCATATCTCTTTCTATATCGCCTTTTCCCGGTCTGGCTTCGGCTCGACCGTCACTCCATTGTTTTCAAGATTCTGGATTATATAATGATTAGATTCCTTAATTAAAGATATCGGCTATAGATCATCAGAGCCGCGCTGTCGTTCTCTATATATATATAAAACCCTTGTCCCTGTCATGGCCTATAACACTTGGAGGCTCTATATCAGGATTGAAACATGCATCATACCAGCGATTCACCCGGACTGATAGTGACAATCTTGGTTCATGGCTTTCCAATGTAACCACGATTCACATTGTTCCTTCACACTGATTAATATGTTGATAATCTGGCTATAAGCTGCTGCTCCAACACTGCAACATACATACAAATCGCTCCAGTTGATGTCGCTCGAAATGGCCTGTTTGAGATCAAGAACCCTTACCCAACACATGGATCCTGCCGTGGTGATACGGGAGCAGTTGTACCTTCAAATCATGATATTGTATAATATACGCTCACCGCTTGTGTTTCCTCCCCCAGAAGTGAGCAATGTGTCGGATACGGGGAATGGGACACTCCCCACGCTTGTGTTTGATGGCCAAGTCACTAGATACTGGGCCTATACGGGAAGCCTATCTGTTTGTGTCTACCTAGATCGGGACTGGCTGTGAAACAACGATTAATTAACTCCGAATTCCTCAGGTAAGCTTAAGAATCAATAAACTTACACCCCCCCCCCCCCCCTCCTCTTCTACTTGCCTTATCGCCAACGACATCTGTATTACTCTATAGAGATAGCAAAAAAGAACCTTTGTTACCTGTCAATCAAATCCGTTACCTCATACCCTTTCAAATGCCACCCAGCCAACCTCCCGAATCCATCCACGCCCCGAGACCGGCGGATTGGAATCCTCTCAAGTTGAACACCGACACTAATATCAACAATCCAACTTGGTTTCCAACCTGATATATCCTCATGCCAACATCAACGCCCGGCTCTCCGGCCTCTCTCTCTCTTCTCTAAACCAATATAAAAGATACCCGGCCCTTCCCCCTCCCCTTCATCCCCTTCATCTCTCTTTTCCTTCACCAGGTTCATCTTCACTCCCTCCCCCTTCGGCCTTTTCTAATTCCTCTCTCTCTCTCTTTTTCTTCCTATCCACCATGAAGATCCCCACCACCCTCGCCACTCTCGTAGCTAGCGCCTCCGCCGCCGCCACTCCCCGTCCCATCTCCCTCGAGACCCGCTCTGCCCTAAACTCCCGCCTTGCCAACGTCCACCTCTCCTTCTCAAAGTCCATCTCCGGGCCCATCACCTACACCTATGGCCCATGCACCGCCACCTTTGGCTCGCACGATCACATTGTCGCGCGGTCTACCGACCACTCCAACGACCGTCTGGTCTGGGTCATGCCCGCCAACGTCGTATCCGGCGGCTGCCTGTCAGCCTGGAACTCAGAATGTCTCTTGCTGGGTCGTTCCGCTGAGCAGGTTATTGATCACTCTTCGTCGTTCCGGGCTAAGCGGGATATGGCCGCTATGGCTAAGCGTGATAGCATCGCCATGCCTGATGTCCCCAGCATTGATATGATGGGTCCCTGGTTCGATGGTGTTGCTGCTCTTGACGGCAAGAACATCTCGGCTGTCAGCTCTAATGTCAAGGAGAAGAAGATTGGTATCCTGGGTGCCGGCATGTCCGGTCTCATGACCTACCTCGTCCTCACCCAGGCCGGCTTCAACAACATTGAAATCCTCGAGGCCGCTCAGCGTCTAGGTGGCCGTGTCCACACCGAGTACCTTTCGGGTGGTCCCTTTGACTACTCTTACCAAGAGATGGGTCCCATGCGTTTCCCCGTCTCCGTGACGTACAACAACATCACCCACAACGTCACCGACCACCAGCTTGTCTTCCAGCTAGCCGCCGAGCTCAACGAGCTAAACGGCCACAACAAGAACTGGTCCGTTGACTTCATCCCCTGGTACCAGAGCTCCAAAAACGGTCTAGTTTACCAAAACGGCTTTAAGCTGCCCACTGGCCTGCCCCCCACCGTTGCCCAGATTGCTGCCAACTCATCCCTGAGCACTACCACTGTCTACGATGCGGCCACCACCAAGATTGAGGCCACAATCGATTCCATTACCAGCAACACCACTTTCCTTGCTGAAATCGCCGACAACATGTTCAAAGCCCACTCCGAGTTTGTCGCTTCCGGCCTCGACGGCCAGGCCGGTGACCAGTGGTCCGAGTTCGCCTTCGTGATCAACTACCTAAACGCCACCCTCAACACCACCGACATCCTCGGCGGCGGTGCCTCTTCCTTTTGGGATACCTTTTACGAGGGTGTCTACTTTTCCGCCAACACCTGGAGAACTATCGACGGTGGTCTCTCCCGGCTGCCGTCGGCCTTCCACCCTCTTGTCAACGACATTGTCCAGATGAAACGTCGCGTTGAGGCCATCGAGACTGCTGCCGACGGCAGTGTC
Source organism: Bretziella fagacearum (assembly GCA_002018255.1). Lineage (NCBI taxonomy): Eukaryota > Fungi > Ascomycota > Sordariomycetes > Microascales > Ceratocystidaceae > Bretziella > Bretziella fagacearum. The sequence goes on along the minus strand of MKGJ01000161.1, from coordinate 42,376 downwards.
GCCGTCAAGTGGAAGGAGGCTGCCACCGACTGCTCGACCGTCACCTCCAACTACGACTATGCCGTCGTTGCGGTTCCCTTCTCCATTGTCAAGCGCTGGAAGCTGCCCGCCATGGAGACCACCATGGAGAACGCTATCCAGAAGCTCAACTACAATGCTGCCTGCAAGATTGCCCTGGAGTTTGACCACCGTTTTTGGGAGCACTATGAGAACCCCATCTACGGTGGTTGCTCGACCACTACCGATGTTCCCGGCGTTGGCTCCATCTGCTACCCTTCGTACAACATTAACGGTACAGGCAAGGCCACCATGCTTGCTTCTTACATTTCAGACTCGCAGTACGGTTACTCGTGGGCTGCTGCTCCCGAGGTCCAGCATGTCAACACTATCAAGAAGGCCATCTTTGATATCCACGGTGATGTTGCCCGCAAGGCTTACACTGGCAAGTACAACCGCCGCTGCTGGGCTCTGGATGAGTACGAGGCTGGTTCGTGGGCTTCGCCTACTGTTGGTCAGCATGAGACTTATATCCCCGAGTACTTCAAGACTCACAACAATGTAAGTGGCTTTAACAAGACTAGAGGGTATTACTGTGTAACATGTGTTTGACTAACATTGTCATATAGGTCATTTTCGTTGGTGAGCACACTTCTTACACTCACGCCTGGATTGCTTCGGCTCTTGAGTCTGGTATCCGTGGCTCAGTTCAGCTGATGCTGGAGTTGGGTCTGGTTGATGAGGCCAAGGCGGCTACTGAGAAGTGGATGGCCCGCTGGATCGAGATTGTAAGTTTTTTTTTTTTTGTATTTTTTCTGGTAACTTTGATCGGATTAGATGTGACTAACATGGTTGCTTCTTTTTTTTAGTAAATGTATCTCGGCCATAGAAAAAGAAAAAAAGAAAAGAAAAGGCTCATAAGAGGCCTGGAATGGTGGATAGTTTATTCTTCGTATTTATGATTTAAATAAAATTTGATTGTTAATTGTTTCTCTAATTTAAAGCATAATCTGATGATAAACTTTGTGATTTATAAGAAGCAGGCTATCAGGGCTCTTTGACGTTCACTGTGATATGTCGACTCTTGGGGGGGGGGGGAGATGATCACATATTAAGCTACATTACAAAATCCAAACATCCCCTGAGCCTGAGGTTCAAGATACCAGAAAGCATTTCAGTGAGGATCAAGATAAGAATTGGGCCAGTCTCTCTTCTCCCAATCAATCCCGATGCTTCTGGGCCATAGAGTAGACCTATAGTTCAGACTCATATCTTATCTGATATCCAAAATATATCTCTTTTCCTATCGGAGCAGTAGCGTGGAGCTGTCTTTGACTAAGGTAATGGTTATTCAAGTTCTCACTTGGGAATGTTCATCATCATGAATATGACCATACTCATCAGTTGGTCATCGATGGGACAGAGGAGGAGGAGGATGAGGATGATGATGTTTATCATTGAGTTGGGATATTTCAATCGAGGTTGTCGATTGGTAAAGAAGGAAAGAGTCTGTTCAATAAGCGCGGTGTTGAAAAGGATATTGAACTTGTATGACGGCGTTCCGTCATACGTCTTGGATTCTATTGGATCGATTATAGGGAGGTTGCTTATGATCTTGGTCCCACTTTATCTGGTCAGTCAGATTATCTGTAAAGTAACAAAAAAAGGAAACTACCACAAATTTATTTGAAAATAAATGATGTCAAGTAAGAAGTGTCTCTTGGATTTAAGAAAAATTGCCCCCCACCCCCAAAAAAAAGCAGAGCGACATTGACAGGATTCGAACCTGTGCGGCCGAAGCCATATGATTTCTAGTCATACCCATTAACCACTCTGGCACAATGCCTAGAACTCTTGAACAGACAATATATTTTAGAGAATATGGATGACTCATGTTACCTTTTATTGTTCAAAGTAATACAGGGTTAGTTGTGATATTGATTTAGTGTAACCCTTAGTTGGTGTAAGCTTTACCTGGAATCCCCACCAGGTACTTCTTCATACTCCCAAGACTCATCATCATCTTCTCACAGAATAAAGGACCATTGTCACTCTTCTCTTCTCCATTCTCTAACAAAGTCTACGTTTGTGATTAAAATTCCTGATGGATTGATATCTCCCTCACATTTGTTTGACACCTTTGAAAAAGAAAATTCTCCGAAAGTGAAGTGGGAATACATTAACAAAACAAACTCTTTGACCTGAAGGGAAGCTGTCAACCCTGTTTGTTAAGATGAACTGCCTCACAAGGGTTAGAGAGTTATCATTACAGGCCCTAGCCCCTATTTCCTTTTGATATGGGGGGGTCCTGTGATCTTGGGTAAATCTAGAGGCGTAGCTAAGCGAGAAAACTCATCCGTTTCTCATTCTTGTCTGGTTCAAGATCAGCGTTCATCAGTAAAATATATATATATATATATATATAGTTAATACGAAGTGAACAAGTGGAGAAGTTGGAGACAAGAAGAGAGAGGATGAGGATTCGGGTTCCCTTGGAGAGGAAACAGAAGAAACAAAAGAAGAAAAAAAATCCAGGTCAAACAAGAGACGTAAAATGTAACAGGAATGAGGAAATGACCCTCCCTACTACTACTACTACTACTACTACCCCGTTACTTTGACGAGAATGGCGAACTTGTTTTGTTGTTGCTGACAACGTCTGTGCTAGGACATGGCCACGATTTGGGAAATGCTAGCGGCGGCGCAGAGAAGCGAGCCTATGAGCTAAGGGAATTGTTCATTTGGTCAATGGGACGGTTGGACGGGTGATGTCGATGGGGGGGGTGTGTGTGACACGGATGAAGTGATGAGGTGACTGATGCCCAGAAAAGAGGCTTGGGGCAACTGTAGGCTCTTGACGATGTTTGGTAATGTCTGTATTAGCAAGTTCGGTGGCTAAGGGACCGGGAGACGGCTGTTGGGACTAGGGAATGGAGGGAAGGCAAAGAAGATGTTGGAGAAGACTAGGTCAGTTGGACTTTGACGGGACATGGGGCCGTCGGATATTTGAGATATGGAACCGATGGAGCGAGAGAGAGAGAGAGAGAGAGTTAAGCGGGCGAGACGGGCCTTTTTTTTCTTTTCTTTTCTTTTCTGGACCATCATTTCCAGTATGAGTGGGTGTCATTTGAGGCATTATATGTATGTGTATGTCTGATCATTTTGATATCGGCAAGACGAGACCGAGGATGACCGAAGAGAAGTACTGGTCACTTACATAGGCCCTTGGCGGTATCGTGGTTTAGAGAATGGAAGCATGTGAGACGCTACAAGCCGCCTAGTTAATCAACTTAATTTCAACCGAGGAGGTTCATCCAAGCACGAACTCCAAGTTTCACCTAGTCAAGGACCTACATTCAGATGCTGTCTCTCTCTCTCTCTCTATCTATCTATCTATCTATCTATCTATCTATCTATCTTTCCGATTACTATCCAGTGAAGAATGCCATCTTCTCAGGGCCATGATCAAGCAAACGGCATTCATTAGGGCCGAAAGAAAGCCAGTTCATCACTGACATCAGGAGTGTACCATACCGTTGTTGGGTTATCCAACTCTATCTCTTTGCATGTAACTCACTGACAATCCAAGATATTGGAATATCTAGGGTACCTATGCCTATGGATCAAAAATATAGAAAAAAATACAGAAAGACTGGAGCCTTTATAACACCTGGATCCCGGTCCTTGGTCCTTAAAATAGTCCTGTGCGGGCCTTGACTAGGGGGGGGGGGTATAGATATCCGGGTGTGATGTCTCATTCTGGTTTGGTTAGACCATATAGAGCAAACAAGCCACAACATCGTTCTTCCAAAAGAAGAAATCAACCGACTCTGGCGTCGTTCATGCGTATCATACCAAGACAGAGAGAAGGAGAAACAAGTTGTTGTATAAAATCAAAGTCAAGATCCTGTTCCCTCTCCCGGGCCACTTACCTATTTCTCTCTCTCTCTCTCCTTCTTTTCTACATCAAGAAGGCCTTTGTCCTTCTTTTTTATATCTTCTTGCTATTTACTCTCTTTAGCCGTGGTTTGACGAGGCCCTCATTCCGTCCTTTCTTTGTTTTCTTCCAAACATCTTGAACCACTCAGTTAGTTCCTACGAACAACCATAGTGTCTTGGACACTCTTTTCCCCACAACCCTCCTTCTATATAGTCAACTTCTTCTGTTACCTTTTCCTAGAGAAAATATTGTTGTGTGTATCTGGCAAGCCGACACCATATTCTAAGAAAATATCTGAACAAAACAAAACCACATTGAAGCTACCCACGGCTAGACGCAATAGCATCTTCTTCTTCTTCTTCTTCTAACCCTTATAATTGGTCCACTTCATCACAATATGAAGGCTACCTCTTCTTTGCAGGCCGTTGGTGCCGCCACTCTTTTGCTCGCCACTGGCGTTGCCGCTGACTTTGGTTTCACCAAGAGTGGTTCCAACTACGTCATTGACGCCGGTTCTTCCAACGCCATGGTCTTGACCATCTCCGGCTCCAACTGCGATGTCACTTCCATCAAGTACCGTGGCACTGAACTCCAGGCCTCTGGTGGTGAGACTCAGATCGGCTCCGGTCTGGGCTCTGCTACCGTTAGCGTTTCCACCGTCACTTCTGGTGAGTTCCATTTGAATCATCACTGATAAACCTCTCTCTCCCCCCCTCTCTCTCTCTCTCTTTTTCACACACACACACACACACACTAACCAATATATCCAACCTCTCTTAGGCAGCACCAACTTTGTCAAGACCACCTGTAAGACTAGCACTCTCACTCATTACATCATCGTTAAACAGGGTGAAGCCACCATGTACATGGGCACCTACATCACTGCCGAGCCCTCCATCGGTGAGCTCCGTTACCTCGCCCGCCTCAACGCTCAGGTCCTCCCCTACGAGTACCCCTTCGGCGAGGTCTCCAACACCGCTGATGCCACCTCCACTGTCGAGGGTTCCGACGTCTTCCTCGTCGACGGCCAGACTCGCTCCAAGTTCTACTCGAGCTCCCGCTTCATCGACACCGAAGTCTACTGCGCCTACGGTAACTCTACCAACCCCATCCACGCCTGCTTCCTCCCCGTCAACATGGAGACGTCCTCGGGTGGTCCCTTCCAACGCGACATCAACTCCAACAAGGCTGCCGATGATACCGTCAACCTGTCTTGGTACATGAACTCGGGCCATCTCAAGACCGAGGACTTCCGCGTCGGTCTCAACGGTCCGTACCTGCTGTCCTTTTCCCGTAACGGCATCCCCAAAAAGTCCGAAGTCGACGTTTCCTTCTTCGCCAACATGGGCGTCCAGGGCTACGTCGCCGACTCGGCCCGTGGTACCGTCACCGGTAAGGCCACCGGCGTCAGCTCCAGCTTCGAGACCGTCATCCACTGGTACAACACCAATGCCCAGTACTGGACCAAGGCCTCCTCCTCCGGCTCCTTCACCTCACCCAAAATGAAGCCCGGCACTTACACCATGGTCCTCTACCAGACCGAGTACAAGGTTGCCACTTCCACCGTCACCGTCACCGCCGGCACCGCCACTTCGCAAAACATTGCCAGCACCTACACCGCGCCCACCAACTCTCTCTTCAAGATTGGTGAGTTTGACGGCCAGCCTTTTGAATTTCTAAACGGTGACAAGTTCCTGCGCATGCACCCCTCGGATACCCGCATGTCCTCGTGGACTCCCGGTACCTTCACCGTCGGCACCAGCACGGCTGCCAACTTCCCCATGGCTCTGTTCAAGTCGGTCAACTCTGCTGACATTGCCGTTAACCTGGCCTCCGCCCCCGGTGCTGCCACCCTCCGCATTGCGACCACTCTCTCGGCCAACGGCGGTCGTCCCTCGGTTTCCGTCAACGGTTGGGCCGCTGCTGCTCCCGCTGCCCCGGTCAAGATTGACTCCCGTGGTGTCACTCGTGGTGGCTACCGTGGTTACGGCGAACAGTACGATATTGCCATTCCATCCGGTAAGCTGGTTGCTGGTGCCAACACCATCACTATTGGTGTCGTGTCTGGGTCCACTGGTACCACGTTCCTGAGCCCCAGTTTCATTGTTGATGCCATTGAACTGTTTACTGGATCGAGTTGATCGAGCTCTACTACCACCAATGGTGCTACTCTGCGGAGCACTGAGAATGGCACTGACTCTGCCATTGTCATCTCCGCGTCCATCTCTTCCGCTGCTGCCACTTTTCCACCAACGGTACCGCCATCGACGGGCTATTCGTGCTTTAAGTAATGGTGGTTCGTTGTGGGTTAGTATTTTGATAAATAAATAGATAAAAACTAAAAATGCGTCAGAGAGTGGGGGNGGGGGGGGGGGGATCTCGGCTGCTTTAACCTGTTAACCTTTTTGTTTTTATGTACTTTTTTTTTTTTTCTTTTTTTCCTATTTCCCAATTTCTTTTCTCTGAATATAGTTTCCTTGACGATTTTTCTAAATCATGTTCATTGTGTTTCCTGTGATATGTTAGTTTAAATATTATGAGATAACGATATGATAATGACATGTGCTTGTATAAGAACATGTAACCTGTAACCCTTCTTGTAATACACGTACCTACATAAACTGTATCCGTAAAACCCCAACCCAAAATCAACTCTCCATGAAAGGGCTGCCTCCCGATTTGATCTCCGTCTGAAACTTCTTCAACCACGGTGTAAACACATCCTCATCTCCCTTCCAATCCTTTTCCACCGCCTCCGCCACAGCACAGCAATCCAACACCAACTGATCCATATTCCAATCGATCTTCAACTTATTCAACGCATAGAATGACGTCGCCAGATCCTCCGCCCGGTCCGGAAGCTTCTCAAGTGCCCGCAGCATACAGTCCAGTCTCGCAACAACCCCACCATCATTGGGGAACTTGGGCAACATGTCCAACCTATTCTTCGTGATGCCCTTGCACAACAGTTCCGCCAGCCGCAGCCGCCGCAGGCAAACTCTTACACGGTCACGGATGTGATTCGGGTCACCCTTTGGGATTCTCCTAGGTTCCGACAATAGGTGATCGATCATTGACTGTGCATTAGACGCAATATCGTTGTTGTGGAGGTCGTCAACTTCATCAACATGGCCATCAATCGGTAAGTAGACGTCTTCATCTTCAATTTCATCCTCCTGCTCATCCTCATCGTCCTCATCCAATTCATCCTCCTCATTGCACTCCACAATCCAGCCGTCAATCTCGCGAGTCACGTCGGAAACAACCTCCTCGACACCCTTGACCTTCTTGTAAAATGCCTTCTTGGGACCCTTATCCATGAGGCCTTGTAGGTTCTCGATTTCGTTCTGGATGAGGGCGGTGTTGGTGGTCAAGCGGTCCTTGAGGCGTCCAGTAACGATAACACCGTCTTGAGGAATCTCAAGAATTAGCTTCCTCACGCTGTGAAGAATCTGCCAGAGTGTCTGCGCCAGTTCCTTGCGGTAGGTCAAGGTGTAAAACTGGGTAGGATAGCTGTTCATCGATTCAGCCAGCGTCGGCACCAGCGCAGTGACTTCGTTGAGAAGCTTCATGATGGCAGAAGGAGTAAAGGGTTCATTGGTCGCCATAAAGAGAAGCTGAATAGACCGTGCCTCCATCAACTTGGCGGAATCCAGGATGAGGCCCGTGAACTTGATGTCCTTGATAGTGGCAGGGGCCTTCTCGTCGGTATCGTCGATGGCATGGACTTGCCTTTTTAAAGATTCGTTTAGGTTGTTGATGATGTCCGCTGTCGCGTTGATTAGCCTACGCATAGGCGCAAGCTCGGCAGCGGGAATAGGCGCCATGCCGGACGGACGGTGGTATCAGATTCGGCAGTTGTATGGAAAGAAAATAGGACGACTTTTAGGCGCCCCCGAAACGGAAAAATGCAAGAGAACTCTGAATTCAAAAA
>MKGJ01000161.1:0-34483 GCA_002018255.1 Bretziella fagacearum | reverse complement strand
GGGGGTCACAATCATTGTCAACTTGATGACCAGGGTTGGAGGGGGAAACAAAGAATTGCAAAGCAAGGTTCGTCATTCTTCACCGAAAGGCAAGGCACTTCAGCTGCTTTTCGGTCAGCTCCGCCGAAGTTTACCCACCGAGAAACCCTGTAGACAGTGTGTACTGTCTAGATACAGTGCTACCCCGGACATTATGGCCCAATCTAGGAGTTTGTCTACTTGTTAACTGATAATGGAGCTAGCTATCTGCAAGCTTCAAGCGCCGCTCTGTTTTATTTTCAGATTATCAACTGTTTAAGCTTCATTCACACCTGTCTCTTCTCCCTTGAGTGTCGTAATCATCGCCTGGAGCGACGATTCTGTTTCTTTTTTTCTTTTTTTTTGTCATACACAGTCGCAAACATGAAGACAATTTCCCTGCTTGTCGGCACGGCTAGCTTGCTTTCCGCTGCTTCGGCTGCCGGGAGCCTTCCCCGTGGTGTTGGTCCGGAATGTAAGCTTGTGTCCACTCGATACCCAATTCTACCAATGGCTTTCCATCCCAATTCACATGCCAATCTTCAACCTCAGTAACAGTACATTTGCTAACCCACTCCCTGAATCAAGTTGCCCAGCACTACTCCTCCAAGGGCAGCTTCGCCTGCATCAACCACCCCGACATCAAGCTCAACCCCAAAAAAATCAACGATAACCACTGCGATTGTCCTGACGGATCCGATGAGCCCGGCACTTCTGCCTGCGCCCATCTCGATGTCCTCTCCCCCGCCCAGCCGCTCCCCGGTTCTGTCTCCGGCACCACCTCCACCACCAACCCCCTACCCGGATTCTGGTGTACCAACTCTGGTCATATTGGCGCATACGTGCCATTCATGTATGTCAATGATGGCGTCTGCGACTACGATCTTTGCTGCGATGGTAGCGAGGAGTGGGCTGGCAAGGGCGGGGTCAAGTGTCCCAACCAGTGTGCCCAGATTGGCAAGGAGTACCGTAAGAAGGCTGCGGAAAAACAAGCAGCTTTGGATCGCGCATTGAAGCAAAAGGAGAAGCTGTTGAGCGAGGCACAAAAATTACGATTGGATGTTGACCAGCGCATTGTAACCCTGGAGAAGGAGATCAAAGAGGAAGAACAGAAACGTGATGAGCTAGAGCAAAGGCGGACAGAGGTCGAAAAGGCGGAGAGAGGAAAAATCGTCAAGGGTCCCGTCAAGGCTGGTAAGCTGGGTATCCTAGTCAACTTGGCCAAGGAGCGCATCACCGGTTTGAAGGACGCCTTGGATGACGCCCTCGATCAGCGCGACGCTGCAGCGCTCAAGGTCAAGACTCTGGAGGATATCCTGCGCAAGATCAAGGAGGAATACAACCCCAACTTCAACGATGAGGGTGTCAAGGCTGCGGTCAAGTCTTGGGAGGACTATGCTGCTGCACAGGCGCAGGGCGGTCAGAAGTACATGAGCGATGCTGACTTGAACTCGGTGCTCCGCGATGATGATGAGTTCAATGGCATCAACTGGGCAGAGTTTGAGGAAGCTGAGCCGTCTGATGCTGATATCAGTAAGTTAATTTACTTGATCTATATAATATTTGACTATCAACTAACAACCCCTACAAGTCTTCAGTTTTGAGGAATACCTTCCTCCTTCTCTTCGTGTCGCTATCCGCGAAAAGATCCTTGCTTTCCGTATGTGGATGATTGACAACGGTCTTATGGCCGAGCCCGAAAACACTGGAGAGTCCGGCACCGTCAAAGCTGCTCGCGAAGCCTTTGAAGCCGCCGAGCGCGAGGTCACCAAAAAGGTACGGGAACTGGAGAAGGCCAAGGAGGATCTTTCGGGCGACTATGGCCCGGAGAGTATCTTCCGTGCTCTCAAGGATAAATGCGTGTCAATCTACAGCGGCGAGTACGAGTACGAAATGTGCTGGATGGGTAAGACCTACCAGAAGAACAAAAAGGGTCACGGTCAGAGTCACTTGGGTACTTTTGACAAGTTTAGCTGGGAGCAGGCCGATGAGGAGGAGAAGGCTGATGGGAAGGGCCTGGGGACTGGGAAGCGTCTGGTTCTCAAGTATGAGAATGGACAAAACTGCTGGAATGGACCGAACCGTCGTACTGATGTTTGGCTGGCTTGCCATGAGACTGAGGAGATCTGGAAGGTTATGGAGGCTGAGAAGTGTGTATACAAGATGGAAGTTGGTACGCCAGTGGTCTGTGAGGGAAACCTGGATAAGGCGGCCACTAGTAAGGATGAGCTGTAGATATTGAGAGGGGGAGGGGGGAGTTGTCACGTGTGTATTAGTTCGCTTCATCATACTACCAAAAAAAGATGGGCACTGTAGTTTACTTGGAAGATATGTAGGCTTGTTGATATGAATTTGAATAGGACATAAAGATTATTGGTATCACATAGAATAACAGGTTGATTAGTTGGAATGGATCAGTCATCAATCATCTTTGTTGCTCATCTTGCTCATCCAAGATCTTCTTGGAGAGGGCTGCGGTCACAGGGTTGTTGATACCGCTTACTCTCTTGTCGGCTTTACGGTGATCCTCTGTCGCCTTGCGCTTTTCTCCACGTGGCTCAGCATTTGTCTTGTCATTCTTCTCGCCTTTTTCGCCCCTGTCCTTTTTACTCTTCTTCTTACTCGCAGACTTGTCCTTTTTCAGACTATGTGTAAGGCCCTCACCTCGAAGCTCCTCCATGCGCTTTTCCAGTTGTACAATATCCGACTCGGAAGTGGGCAAAAGTGGAATTACATCACGTTGCTCAAAGGCTTCGCTACACTCGGGACAAGCATTTTCTGTGATTTCCTTGATTGCAACCTCAGCAAATGTGTGCCCACACGGTACAAGATACACCGACTTTGATGCAGGTCCTAATTCCTTCATTGACACTGGACACGCCCATGCGCCCTTTCCGTTAGACCCTCCACGCTTGAACTGGAGTCGCACGACGTCACGGACGGACTTGATGCCGGTGGCTTCGAAGATGGTGCGAGTTTGCTGTTGGGAGTCGGTTTCGTCGGCGGAAGTCGACGGCATGAGGTGGCAGAGGACGGATTCGTAGTTGTAAAGGCGACCGTGGTAGTCGGAAACGGTATTTTCTTTGTCGAGTTTTTCGTCAGTGATGCAACAGTGGGACCAGGCGTGGGTTAGGGACTCATGGGCGGTTGCTTTGAGTTCGCTGAGGGTGGGTTTGCGGGCGGCTTCTTGGACGAGCTCGCGGCGTTTGGGGATGGAGCCGCCGTCGTTACCCATGATGGAATGGTTGGGGGTGAAAGAAAGGACGATTTGGGAATTGATGTTTCCAGAAAATAAAAATGTAGAATGGATGCCTAATCGTCCAATGATTTACCGTTGGGGGGGAGATATATTGAAAAAGGTACAACTGTTTTAAGAAAATTACTGAATTAGTATAATATCTGGTAGGGTTTGTTTCCCCCAGGTACTTTACTGATAAGATAACGAATAATCGGTAGCCTTGTCTTTCTTGTGTTTGGCCCCACTATTTTAAACTCCTGATGTATCTGTACAGTCTTGCCCTGATAAAAGAAACACTGTATCACACCTCAATCAACTGCATAATCAAAACAGTGTGTGTCATCTTGTTAGCACTTTTAACACGGCGTGGGTACATAGTTAAGCTGCGATCGGCTGACCATTACCACCACTGGTAAGCTCCATCTCGATTGCGGAAGGAGCTTACTTGCTACATCCGTCACAAAGCGACCTAGACCTTTTTCAATTTGGTGAAGCCCTCCAAAATCGAACCAACCTACGCTTTCTTGTTCCACCATCCATCACTACTACAAATCCGACCGTGGTGGTGGGGGTTTTTCATCGTCTTTCCTGCACACTTTATCACCAATATTCTTCTTGCCCGCACAGCCAACCAAAAAAAACCCTTGAATTCTCTACTTGAAACCTTGGAAGAGGTTTCCCATTTGTCGATACTTTCTCTTCTGCGCCGCCGCTGCGTTGTCGATTGAGCTGCGGAGCGAAAGAAGGCTGGCAAGCATCAATCACTTTCTCTCTCTCTCGTCGCTTCTGCAACCAATAACAAAACTCATCAACACTCTTTTTTTTTGTTGCTCAATTCGCACCGGCCAAACACACCATAATCCGATCGAAAAAAGAGAAAAAAGAGAGAAAGCGATTGATTTACCACTGGATAATTCGCTCAGGCGTCTACGCTAACAGATATAGGCGTGGCCCATGTGCTAGAATTACCTCTTCATCTGGTCCAAAGTTCAGTCGTGCTTAGTTAGATTGAGCCCGGTCTGACGACCACCCGCCGCCTATCATGGCGCAACAACAGGCGATGGATCGCCTGGACATTATTGTCAAAGATCTACGATCCAAGTGAGCTTGTTGCAATGCAAAGGTAGAGTGAGTTTGGGGGCAATACTAACCTGTGTACTTGTACTATGTAGTCGGCATGGCGACGATGCTCGGCGAAGAAGTGCGATTGCCTTGAAGGAACTTGTATCGGTGTGCCATCGAGGTGAGTTTGACCACAACGTTTGGTATGAAACCTACTGTGCCGAGTGCTAACGTAGGCTTTACCTTTAGATTTCCAACCCGAACAATTCCTACTCTTCTACAACACCGTCAACACCAAGATCACTAGTCTCATCACACATGGATCCGACTCGTCAGAGCGATTGGGCGGCATCTATGCCCTCGATGTCCTGATCGACCTCGACAACATCGATATGTCCATGAAGTACACCCGATTTACACAAAACATCAAGACCATTTTGCGAGGAAAGGATATGGTACCTATGCCCGCAGCGGCAAAAGCACTCGGAAAACTTTGTCGACCTGGTGGTACTTTGACCACTGAACTCGTAGACTCCGAAGTCAAGACTGCTCTGGAATGGCTCCAATCTGATCGTATCGAGGAGCGCCGCTACAGTGCCGTCCTAACTCTGAATGAGCTATCCCGAAATGCCCCAACCCTCATGTATGGCTATGTGGGGTTGGTTTTCGAGCTCATCTGGGTCGGCCTCCGAGATCCCCGCCACATCATCCGGAATGCATCTGCAGATACAATTAGCGCTTGTTTCCGCATCATCCGCGAAAGAGATCCTGAGCTGAAAACGACTTGGATGACTAAGATGTACACCGAAGCCATTTCAGGTCTCAAGATCAACACCATTGAGTCCGTTCATGCCTCCCTACTCGTGACCAAGGAACTTCTCGAACAGGGCGCCATGTTTATGCAACCACATTATCACGAGGCTTGCGATATTGTGTTTAAGCACAAGGATCATCGCGACGCCGTGATTCGGAAGACTATTGTTTTACTCATCCCCGAGCTGGCGCGGTACAATCCCTCCGATTTTAGCTCCAATTACCTGCACAAGTATATGGTGTATCTCTCTGGTTTATTGAAAAAAGACAAGGAGAGAAACGACGCCTTCCTTGCCATTGGTGAAATTGCCAACTCCGTCAAGAGTGCCATTGCCCCGTATCTGGAAAGTGTTTTGTTTTACGTGCGTGAAGGCCTGAGTTTGGCGAACAGAAAGCGTGGCTCTGTCGATCCAGTGTTTGACTGTATCAGTCGTTTGGCTGTTGCCGTTGGCCAGACTCTTAGCAAGTACATGGGGACACTTCTCGAACCCATCTTCGCCTGTGAACTTACTCCCAAATTGACTCAGGCTCTTGTCGATATGGCATTCTACATCCCTTCAGTTAAGCCAGAGATTCAAGAGCGACTTCTTGACATGCTAAGTACCGTCCTCTGCGGCGAGCCATTCAAGACACTGGGTGCGCCTCAGCCTAATACTCTTACTTCGGTGCCTTACCGAGATACAAGAGATCCTCAAGCATATGAGCAACGCAAAGAGGAGATCAAACTTGGCCTGAATACTCTCGGTAGCTTCGATTTTACAGGCCATGTTCTGAACGAATTTGTGCGCGATGTTGCTATCAAGTACATTGAAGATGATGACCCCAGTACGCGTGAAGCTGCTGCACTAACGTGCTGTCAGCTTTATGTTCGAGATCCCATCATGAACCAGACTAGCTTGCACGCTATGCAAGTGGTCAGCGATGTTGTCGACAAGCTCCTCACCATGGTTATCTCCGACCCCATTCCCGAGATCCGGAAAACGGTGTTGGCTGCCCTCGATGAGAGGTTCGACCGGCACTTGGCGAAAGCCGACAACATTCGAGTTTTGTTCTTTGCTCTTAACGACGAAATATTTGAAATCCGAGAAGTCGCAGTGTCCATTATCGGTCGACTTGCCCGACAGAATCCGGCATACGTTGTACCGTCTTTGCGCAAGACGCTTATTCAGATGCTTACTGAGCTAGAGTTTTCTGATGTTGCCCGTAACAAGGAGGAAAGTGCTCGTTTGTTGAAGCTCCTGGTTCAAAACGCACAACAGCTTATCAAGCCCTACGTGGAATCAATGCTAAAGGTGTTACTTTCCAAGGCCCAAGATAAGAATCCAATGGTGTGTGCTACCATCATTGATGCTATCGGTGAACTGGCCACAGTCGGAGGCGAGGATATGCTTCTTCACAAAGACGAACTTATGCATTTGATCATGAGTGCCCTCCAAGACCAGAGCTCTGATCGCAAACGTGAGGCGGCCTTACACGCTCTGGGCCAGTTAGCCACCAACTCTGGCTATGTCATCAAACCGTATCTTGATTATCCCGAGCTTTTGGAGTTGCTGCAAAGTCTCATCCGGGCTGAACCGCAACGGGGCCCATTGCGTCAAGAAACCATCAAGCTCATGGGTATCTTGGGTGCCCTTGACCCATATAAACATCAGCAGGTTGAAGAAGAGCGGTTCCCGGAACTTCAGCGTAGAGTGGAGTCTAACCAGGTGGTCACTGATATATCATTGATGATGACAGGTGTGACTCCCTCTAACAGAGACTACTACCCTACCGTGGCAATCAATGCTTTGCTTCAGATTCTCAAAGATACTTCCCTGTCGCAGCACCACGCTGGCGTTATCGAAGCCATTATGAACATCTTCCGTACGCTAGGTTTGGAGTGCGTGTCATTCCTGGATCGCATTATTCCTGCTTTTGTTAGCGTGATCAAGAGTACTTCCACGAACCGACTCGAGTCCTACTTTGCCCAACTTGCTGTTCTCGTTGGCATTGTTCGCCAACACATTCGCAAGTATCTTCCTGAAATTGTCGATACCCTGGAAAGCTTCTGGCTCAAGTCCCCGACCTTGCATACAACCATTATGCAGCTCGTGGAGGCTATCTCACGGTCTTTGGAGGGTGAGTTTAAGATCTATCTCGCGAGACTTTTGCCTCTGATGCTTGGTGCTCTGGAAAGAGATACTTCGCAACGACGGAATGCTTCAGAGAGAGTTCTCAACGCTTTCTTGGTCTTTGGATCGAGCTGTGAAGAGTACATGCATCTTATCATCCCCGTGATCGTTAGATGTTTCGAAAAGCAAGGACAACCTCTGGCCATCCGTAAGCTGGCTATCGAGACTATTGGCAAAATTTCCCGGAAAGTTAACCTCAACGACTATGCTGCTAAGATCATTCACCCTTTAACTCGTATCATGTCTTCGGGTGAGCCTTTGCTTCGTGTCACTGCTCTTGATACCTTGTGTCTTTTGATCTCACAACTCGGCAAGGACTATTTGCATTTCATGGGCCCGGTGAACAAAGTAATGTCTACTTACCAGATCCAGCATCAGAATTACGAATTGCTTGTCGGAAAGCTTCAGAGAGGAGAAGCTCTTCCTCAGCCCCTCAATTCCGAAAACCAAACCGGTGACCAAGGAAATGAACCGTCATTTGGTGATATGGGCTCTCGGACTCTGGAGATGAATACCGTTCACCTCAAGGCTGCCTGGGAGACCAAGGGCAAGTCAACCAAGGAGGACTGGCAAGAGTGGATTCGGCGTCTTAGTTCGACGCTGCTGAGTGAATCCCCGAACCACGCCCTGCGTGCCTGTGCTAGCCTTGCGAGTGTTTACCCACCGCTGGCTCGTGATCTTTTCAACTCCGCTTTTGTCTCCTGCTGGAGCAAGATGTATGATGCTGCCCAGGAAGAGCTCATCCAGAACATAGAGAACGCGATTAAGTCTGAAAACGTTCCTCCTGATCTGCTTGGTTTGTTGCTCAACTTGGCCGAGTTCATGGAGCATGATGATAAGGCTCTGCCCATTGATATTCGTGTCCTCGGCCGTGAAGCCGCTCGTTGCCACGCCTACGCCAAGGCGCTGCATTACAAGGAATTGGAGTTCTTGCAGGACCAGAGCGCTGGTGCCGTGGAAGCCCTAATCGTTATCAACAACCAACTGCAGCAGTCCGATGCCGCCATTGGTATCCTGCGCAAGGCTCAGAACTACAAGGAGGGTATCCAACTTCGTGAGTCTTGGTTTGAGAAGTTGGAGCGTTGGGAGGAAGCTCTTGCGTTCTACACTAAGCGTGAAGAAGAAATTCCCAATGACCAGCCTACTCCTATTGAGATTATAATGGGTAAGATGCGTTGTCTTCACGCTCTTGGTGAATGGGAGGCATTGTCGAAGTTGGCAGCTACTACCTGGCATCATTCTTCTCCCGAGACCCAACGCATGATTTCAGGCCTCGCTACCGCCGCCGCCTGGGGTTTGGCTAAGTGGGATGATATGGACAGTTACCTTCAATCTATGCGTAGATTGTCGCCTGACCGTTCCTTCTTTAGTGCCATCCTGGCCTTGCACCGTAACCAATTCCGGGATGCTCTCACTTGTGTCCAGCAAGCGCGTGAGGCTCTCGACACTGAACTTAGTGCCCTCGTCAGCGAGTCTTATAACCGCGCGTACCAGGTGGTTGTCCGTGTGCAGATGCTTGCAGAGCTGGAAGAGCTTATTGTGTACAAGCAGTGCGAGGGTGATGAGACGAGAAGGGCCACGATGCGCAAGACTTGGGAAGAGCGTCTTCTGGGCTGCCAGCGTAATGTGGAGGTATGGCAGAGGATGCTCAAGCTGCGTCATCTGGTAATCTCGCCAGCGGAGAACATGACTATGTCGATCAAGTTTGCCAACTTGTGCCGCAAGTCTGGCCGGATGGGCCTTGCCGAGAAATCGCTCAAGGCTCTGGTCAATATTGATCTTTCTCTGGAGACTATCATTCCCTACTGGAACGATCAGGAGCCTGCTTTCATTCTGGACCCGGAACTTGAGGCACAGATTCCCCGCGACATCAACGACAAAGTTACCTATGCCATTCTCAAGTATGTCTGGGAGCTTGGCCAGCAGTCCAAGGAACCTGGTCCTCGGAAATCCGAGCGCACCTTGTACTGCCTGAGAATGTTTACTCGTGATTGTGCCGCACGTCTGGACCTCATTCGTCAGTCTCTTAACCAACAACTTCAGGGGACTGAGATTCCACAAGACTTCAACTTCCACCAGCCTCTGGATCCAGCCATTGTCAACCCCACGCATGCTGAGGGCTTCCGTGAACAAGCTGTTTTGTTGGCCAAGTGTTACCTTCGTCAGGGTGAATGGCTTGTTGCCTTGAACAAGAATTGGCAAAGACAAGACACCCAGATTAGCGAAGTTCTTCGTTCGTACGAACAGGCGACCATGTACAATCCAAAATGGTACAAGGCGTGGCATGCATGGGCTCTCGCCAACTTTGAGTTGGTCCAGGCGTTTTGTACCGAGGGTGTTTCTAACAGTGTGCTTGATCGGTCAGTTGTTCTCAACCATGTGGTTCCTGCCATTAGGGGGTTCTTCAAGTCGATTGGGTTGTCCCAAGGTAGCTCTCTACAAGATACTTTGCGTCTACTCACCCTGTGGTTTGCCCACGGCAAGCATATTGAGGTTAACACGGCCGTTGCGGAGGGTTATGGGACTGTCAGTATTGATACGTGGCTAGAGGTGATTCCTCAGCTCATTGCCCGTATCAACCAGCACAACCAACGAGTTCAGCAGACTGTTCTTCAGCTGCTGTCTGATGTCGGCCGCATACACCCACAGGCTCTAGTGTACCCGCTGACGGTTGCGCAAAAGTCGGGTAGCAACTCCCGGCGGTCTCGGTCCGCTAAGAATATCATTGAGAGCATGCGCCAACATAGTGCTAACTTGGTGTCTCAAGCCGAACTGGTCAGCCGCGAACTTATTCGGGTGGCTGTCCTTTGGCACGAGCAATGGCATGAGGGCCTTGAGGAGGCGTCACGTCTCTACTTTGGGGATCACAACATTCCTGGCATGCTGGCTACTTTGGAGCCGCTACATGCTCTTCTTGACAAGGGTCCAGAGACACTTCGCGAGATTTCGTTCCATCAAACGTTTGGGCGTGATCTCAATGAAGCACGCGAATGGACTAAGCAATGGGAAAACACTGGCGAGGCAACGGACATTAACCAGGCTTGGGACCTGTACTATCAAGTGTTCCGGCGGATTCTGCGCCAGTTGCCACAGGTTACTACCCTGGAGCTGGCTTACTGTTCGCCAAAGCTGCTTGAAGCCAAGGACTTGGACCTTGCGGTGCCAGGGACTTACAAGAGTGGTCAACCGATTATCAAGATCAAGTCATTTGACAGTGTGATTACGGTTATTCCGTCCAAGCAACGACCGCGCAAGCTGCACATTAATGGCAGCGATGGTGTCCAGTCACCGTTCTTACTAAAGGGCCATGAAGATATTCGACAGGATGAAAGAGTGATGCAGCTGTTTGGACTGTGCAACACATTGCTGAGTAATGATTCTGAGTGTTACAAGCGCCATCTCATGATCCAGCGGTATCCTGCCATCCCGTTGTCACAGAACTCTGGTCTTTTGGGCTGGGTTCCGAATAGTGATACGCTGCACGTCCTGATTAGGGAATACCGTGAATCGCGTCAGATTCTCCTTAACATTGAGCATCGGATTATGTTACAGATGGCTCCTGATTATGATAATTTGACGTTGATGCAAAAGGTGGAGGTGTTTAGCTATGCACTGGATAACACAACGGGACAGGATTTGTACCGTGTGCTCTGGCTCAAGAGTAAGAGTTCGGAGGCATGGTTGGAGCGGCGCACCAACTACACGCGCTCTCTAGGTGTCATGTCGATGGTTGGGTACATTCTTGGACTGGGTGATCGCCACCCGTCGAACCTGATGCTTGATCGGGTAACGGGCAAGATCATTCATATTGACTTTGGTGATTGCTTCGAGGTGGCGATGAAACGCGAGAAGTACCCTGAGAGAGTGCCGTTCCGTCTTACGCGCATGCTTACGTATGCGATGGAGGTTTCCAACATTGAGGGAAGCTTCCGGATTACGTGTGAACATGTGATGCGTGTGCTGCGTGATAACAAGGAGAGTGTGATGGCAGTACTTGAAGCTGTAAGTTTCCATCAGCAGAAGGAGAAGGAGAAGGAGAAGGAGAAGGAGAAAGAAACCAAAAGCTAACTTTTTCTTTTTAATTTGTAGTTTATTCATGATCCTCTTCTTACGTGGCGTCTTACCAACGCTAATAGCCCCGTTGGCCCATTCCAATCGGAACGTGAACAGGCTCTGGTAGGACCCAATGGCCCACGGATGCGGCGCCAGTCTGTACTGGAAGGCCACCGCGAGGACCTGCGGGCAGCTCAGGCTTCTGCTACTGACGAAATCGAGATGTCGGGTCTGTCTACAAGCCGACCCCGCGGGCGAGCTAACTCTGGCTATGCGGACGGCGGTGCGCCGAATGGAATCAACAATGGTGGTGGCGGTGGTGGGGCCAATGGAGTATTGGTCAATGGTGGGGGGGTGGTAAATCAGGCCGAGATTGCAGACACGCAGAATGCACGGGCGCTGGAAGTCCTTAACAGGGTTAGCCAGAAGTTGACGGGTCATGACTTTAAGAACAATGAGGAGTTGGATGTGATTAGTCAGGTTAACAAGCTGATTGTGGAGGCGACGAAGCTGGAGAACCTATGCCAGCACTACATAGGATGGTGTTCATTCTGGTAGGTTGGGGTTTTTTTTTTTTTTTTTGCGAGAGTCGCTTCTGACGGAGGGGCGGGTGAGGGTGCTCTGGTCTTGTGGGTTCTTTTTTTTATTCTTTTTTTTATTCAACGGCATTGTGACTTTCATTTTGCTTTGGGCTATTTGGGATTTAGTCTTACACAGGCTGATACGGGTAGGGATTTACTTGTATTTTTTTTTTTTTCTTTTTTTTTTCTTTTTCCTTTTCATCATGTCATGGTTTTAATGTTTTTTTTTTTTTTCTCTTTTGGTGGTTTTTTTTACGTATTAGATACAGTGTTACCTTACGGCCTGATTGTTCTTTTTATTTTTTTTCTTTCTTTTATTCCCTTTTATTTTATTTTTTTCTTTTTCTACGTGGTTGTTGTAGACTATTTCTTTCATTATTCTTTCTTGACTTTTCATATGGTCTTGTGATGAGACTGAATATTGGTATCATTTGATATTGTAATATGACCTCATGCGGGTAAGTGGTATTACACAAATTCAAAGTTTGTGATAGTTCCTTTGGTGGTTGCAACATCAAGAACATCATTTCCAGAAAGAGTTCGTCTACGTGATGACCAGGGAATTAACCGGAGAAGGGGAGGTGAGGGAGAATATGACTTGTGGAACCTGGGGTCCCTGGACTTTGTTGGAGTCGGACCGGATTCTTCAAGAGTTGGAGAACACATCGTTTTTCTCTTTTTGGAAAAAAGACTACAAGAGGGGGTTTTTTTTTTATGTGTGAGCCAACCTAGACTTGGATTTCCTCTTTTGTCTGGTTGTTGAATCACTTGCGCAACTAACTACTTTTAGGTTCAAAATGCCAACATATACTAGTCCTCAAACAGCACCACCGCCAACATCTCCGCCTTTAAACCAAAATGGTCCCATAACAACAGCTCCCGTGGACCCCTCTCTGCTTGACTGGCCTTCGACCTTCCTCCCCACAACCACCACACCTACCTCGTCTCCCTCTACAGCTTGGCTCCGAGACGCCTTTGGTCAAGACCCTGATTATCTCGCCTACCAAGAGGAGCTCCGGACTCTAATCTTTACATCTGCGCAAACAGCAGCCTGCACACGAGAGGGCACGCCGACAGAAGGTGGAAACTCTACCGAGTCAGAAACACCGGATGTCCGGGACTCCAGAAGGAATGACAGCATGGCGGGAATTCTAATGACGGGGAGAAGGCTGGAGTATCTGAAGGCATATCTAGGACAAGTGGCGCCGTGGCTGGACATGTTTGACCAACAACGGCACTTTGGAATTCAGATCCCCATGATGGCGCAGAAGTCGCCGGCGTTGCTGTATTCGGTGTTGGCGGTAGCGGCACGGCAGACGGAGTGTAAGGAGGGGAGGACGGCGGGATTTGATTCGTTGGAGTTGTATCAGGAGGCGATTCGGTTGGTGACGCCATTGTTGTTAGAGGGGGCGGCAGCGGCGGCGGGGAGCGGAGGCGGTAGCAGTGGTAGCAGTGGTGGGGGCCGGGAGGCGGAGGAGATTGTGACGATTTGTACGATTTTGTGTGTGATGGAGATGATGTCGGCGCAGGCTAGGGATTGGAGGCGGCATTTGGAAGGGTGTGCGGCGTTGTTTGGGGCGCATGGGATGCATGGGTTTAGTGGAGGGGTACAGCAGGCGGTGTTTTGGTGTTATGCACGAATGGGTAAGTCTATTATAGTTTGTGTACCTTTTCCATAATACTCACTAACCTCCTCCTCTCTAGATCTCTGCGGCGCCCTCATATCCGACGGCACCCAAAGCACCCTCATCGCCCCATCCAAATGGCTCCCCCCTTCCAACCCGCCCCTCTCCCCCTCCGCCGCCCTCTCCCTCTTCTCCACACAATCCTCCCCTGATATGCACGCCAATTCGGCTGTCTATCTCTGCGCCCTCGTCTGCCACCTCATCTCCCGGCGTGCCCGCTTCGACGAACTCGGAGAACAAAACGGCTGCACTGCGGCAGTCTTTGCGGCAGAGTGGATGGACCTGTGGGAGGCTTTGCAAAGGTGGTTGGTGGAGAGGCCGGGAGAGCTGGTGCCGGTGGAAGGGGAGAAAAAGGCGGAAGGATTGTTTCCGGAGGTGCTGTTTTTGCATTGGGCGGGGATTTCATCGACACAGTTATATCATACGGCGTGTATTCTGCTGTTGGGGATGCCGCCGCCGAAGCAGGGGAATAGATTGTTACATGAGGAGTTGGCGGCGTCGGTTTGTGGGTCGGCGGTTTGGCATGCCAAGAGGGTTTGTGGGATTTCGTTGACGAATCCGCACCATGGGTGTTTGAATAATGCGATTCAGCCGTTGTGGGTTGCTGGGCGGTTGTTGAGTCATCGGGCGGAACATGGGTTGTTGGTCAAGTTGATACAGAGTATAGAGGCAACTACAGGGTGGAGGACGGGTTGGAGGATACTTGATTTGGAAGGGGTTTGGGGATATCGAGGGGGACGGAGGAAGTGAAATTGCTCGGAGCTAAGTGTAAGTGATCAAGGTTATGATTTGATTATTATTTTCAGTCTACGACATCCAAACTCCTTTTAAACTTTTGATATACCATCCCATATCCCATCCAGTCTCCATTTGAATCTGCTCCAGAATTGCCAAAACCGCCATCTGCTGCGGCTCATAAGTCATCGCCTGTCCCGCCAAATATACCGACGATACCAAACCCCAATCTCGAGACTCTCTTTCTTGACTTCCCTGTGCAATTCCACAGATCCTCTGTGCATGCCATAGCGGCGACAGGACACTAGACCGCCAACTTTCCAAGGCAACAGTCCGGGGCTTGTGCTGGAGAAGAAGAAGCATGGCGGTGTGGTATAGCTGGTTAGCAAAGAGGGCGGCCCCCGAGGTGAAGATGATGATTGGGAATAAGAGTTCGTTGGGAGAGTCATCATCGGTAGTGGAGGGGTTTGGATCAAGAGAGAGCATTGGGTGGAATTCAGCTGGCCGCTGTGTATACCAGAGGCTTAGGTCTTCGGTGAGGGACTTCCAGGATGTGGTGCGGTTGGAACCTGGGGATTCGGAGTAGCAGAGGTTGACGGCTCGGGCGCAGAGGAGGAGTGGCTGGAGGGCAGTGTGGTGGACTTGTTGTTCGTGGGTTCTTGGCGTCCAGATGGAGAGGGCGGCGATGATGGGGTGGCATGGGTCGAGGATTGGGGTATTTGTGGAGAGGGCGTGGGCGAGGTCTGGATGGTTAGTTGGCTGATGGAGGTTTGAGACATACTAAAAGGGATAGATACACTTACCGAAGCGGAGAAGAAGGCTATGGCAGCTATGTCGGAGTTGAGGTGACATGGCAGCGGCGGATTCTCCGGAGACGTTTTGGTAGAATTCATGGAGGAGTTTGCTCCAATGTGGCGGGGAGCTTAGTATCAGGGAACGCGTGGTCTTTAAGAGAAAGACAATGGACTCATCTGTGGTAATTCCAAAGGCACTTTCAGTGCCAACATACATTTTTGGTAGGGTTAAAGAGTGAATTCCGTTCCAGCGTTTACCAAGAAGAGATGCGCCGGAGAGTTCGAGCATGGCCCAAAATATGCGTTTGGATGTTATGGCTAGTTGAGGTAACAGGATGCCAAAGGGCTGTGAGAGATTGGTTATGTCAAGCTGAGGACAATGTTAGTGATGATGGTGATATCTGATACCCGAGAGGTATGTACAAACCCATGGAGAGACTTCATAACGAAAGTGTCTTAGGAGGTCCAATAAGCCGATATTTGGCATGCTAGAGTTTGTACTCCCTGGACTTGGTGCCATGATCGACATTGTGGATACATCTTCATCATCAGCTCTCAGTGTTGCTGCTAGTGGTCCGAATGTAGTTACACCCGGTACATATCGCGGAGTTAGGTCAGAGATAGTAACGGACATTGCAGTCGGACTCATGACAGAACCTTGACCGACCCCGTTTCCGAGTGCACTGCCTTCATACATGGAGAAGCCATTACGAACAGTGGTAGTCTCTACCGACTCTGAACCGTACAGATTGGTCGAGTCTGCTGTGCTTGTATACGGGATTGCAAGCCACGGGGTTAATGAAGCAGACAGATCAGTGAAGTGACTACTGAGAGTGGTGGGTACCGATAGTGGCGGGTCGGTGTCGTAATAGCACGGATCCGGAATCTCAGCCGTGGTCACGGGGGGCTCCAATGAAGGAGGAGGATCAGTGGCCACTTGATCCTGAGAACCGGCAGTCTCACCATTGTCATTCTCCAAAGTCTCCACTTCTCCAACTTGTGCCGGAGATCCGCCATCTCCAATATCTGTCGGACCGGATGAAACTTCGCGGTCTTTCCCCAAAGCCGAATCTCCAGATTCCGACGAAGAAGGTACCCGGGGTGACGTTGTTATTGCTGCTAGGTATTTTTGCCGTGGTGGTCTGCCGCGTTTGTTGCGAGGAAGTGATGCGTTGGGTTGGAGGAACTATGGATAGAGAAAAGTCTGTATTAGTTTCAACTATCAACTCTTTATAGGGAAGAGGCCTTCTTTGGGTGGATAGGAGCTTACCTCGACTCTCATATAGTTGTTTGCAGCCGGTTGGGATTCATTGGCTTCGGAAATGGTCAAAATGTTCTTCTCCAAAAACTTCAAGCCAGAGGGATATCGACAGTCATAACCACCGTTACGACAACGTCTACAACTTGGTTTCCCTTCATCGCCTTGAGGAGGACTTTTTGTTAGTCTTCTGATGGGTCTAGATTCAAGGTTGCGGCGGGGGGGGGAGGGTTGATCCTAGTTCCCCTCCCCGCGCGTGTAATGGCAAGGTTTAGTTCCCGCTTGGTAGTGGAGAGAGGAGAGAGAAGAGAGAAGAGGAGGGGGTCATGGGGACGGGGGATATGGGTTCATGATCCAAAAGTAGATATACCGTGATAACATGAAGAAAAAGAGCGAGAGAGAGAGAGAGAGACTTACATTTACGACGACGAAGCCGACATTTCAAACAACCTGTTCGTGTTCTCTTTCGTGGTGGCAATGATGGTGGAGATAATTCACCTGTAGGGACACTTGAGCTAAGTTTATCTCCATCATTTGTCGCGTTGATGGTGGTTGAAGACATCATTTGGCTGTTCTCAAATCAAATCTCATTCAAAAACAACATCATCAGCACTTAGGTATAGCGAGCGGGGGCGGTGGTAGAGGTGGTAAAAACGACCAAGAAGGGAAGAAAATCATATGGTTGCCATTCAAGAGGCGGTGGTGCTTCGCTTATCTATGTTGGGAAACTCGGAGCCCTCTCTTTAGATAGTCTTAATAATATACAAAATGGCAACTCCGCTTGCTCGCACAGGATGTTGTTGTTGTTGCGGCTGCAACTCAAGACGTACACGTTTGGAGGAAGTGGACTGGCTCGTAAAGATCGGGACAATCTGTAGTGGTATATTGGATTGGAAAAAAGCCTGGTTGGGAATAGTTAAGCACTCTTGGTCAAGTGGAAAAGTATGGTTCACACAAAGACGGTTCAGAAGCAGGTAGATTTATATCACGTCAGTGGGCGTTTGGGTTGGAGTACTCGATGTAGGTACAAGCTTCGTGGATTATGTTTGTATGTGTCTGGAGGTAGTTGGTGCGGGGTGAGCCTTGCCATAACCCTAAACCCTATTTCTTCCCCCAAGTGAGCTATGGCAACCACCAAACTAGCAGTTTTAAACTTGTACATCATCGATCGTCCTCAGCATAAACATGTCTCTTCCGTTTCAATGAAGCTTGTGTTAAAAGCTACCCTGTGACTATTGACAACCAAGTCTTCTTATCGGCTAAAAAAGACAACCAGAGATAGAAAACTTGCCAAGTCTATATTTGTTTCTCGTCTCTCATCAGGATCTTTCTCTACTTCAAAAATGGTCTCCACAAATACAATCCTATCTAGAACCTTCACCGGATTGCGACATTATTGCCCTCGTTTTCGTATAATATATAAATACATAAATAGGTCATTTTCATCCTCTCCATGACCCTTTTCTATCTATGTTTCTCTCTCTCTCTTTCTCTCTCTCACACACACACACATACAAAGTTATCTTTAATTACAAACTCTCTCTCAAAAAATGGCTCCTTCTACTATCAAACTGGCCTCTGGCCACGATATGCCACTGGTCGGTTTTGGCCTATGGAAGGTTGGTCGAGATACTACCGCCGAGACTGTCTACAACGTGAGTAACCATACACACACACACACACACACACACACACACATACATACATACATACATACACGCAACATCACCTTATTTCTCACACAATCTGCTGACTCACAACCTCATCGACAACAGGCCATCAAGGTTGGCTACAGACTCTTCGATGGCGCCTACGACTACCAGAATGAAAAGGAAGCCGGTGAGGGTATCCGCAAGGCCATTGCAGACGGTCTCGTCAAGCGCGAGGACCTCTTCATCACTACAAAGCTCTGGAACAACTACCACAAGCGCGAGCATGTCCTCAAGATGGCTAAGCTGCAGAATGAGACTTGGGGTCTCGGCTACATTGATCTGTATCTGATTCACTTTCCTGTTGCCCTCGAGTACATTGACCCCGATGTCCGCCAGTTCCCGGTAAGTAACATCTATCTCTCTATCTCTTCCAGTCCACCATCTTCAATACCGAAACTAACCCCCATGCGACAAGTGCTGGTGGATGGACGACGCCGGAACCATCAAAACCGCCAAGGTCCCCATCCACGAAACCTGGAAAGCCCTGGAAGAAGTCGTCGACGCCGGCATCGCCCGCTCCATCGGCGTCAGCAACTTCTCCGCTCAACTCATCTACGACGTCCTCTCTTACGCCCGCCACCCTCTCTCTGCCCTCCAAATTGAACACCACCCCTTCCTGGTCCAACCCGACCTCATCGCCCTCGCCCATGAGAACGGTATCGCTGTCACCGCGTACTCGTCCTTTGGTCCGCAGTCGTTCCGTGAACTTGACGGTCTGATTACCATTCGGACGAACGGTATTACACTGCTGGAACATGATGTCGTTAACAAGATTGCCACTGCCCATGGAAAGACCCCGGCGCAGGTGTTGTTGCGGTGGGCGACGCAACGGAACATTGCCGTTATTCCCAAGTCGAATAACCAGGGGAGATTGGCGCAGAACTTGGATGTTACTAGCTTTGATTTGACTGATGAGGAGATTAAGGCCATTTCGGCGCTCGATATCGGTTTGCGGTTCAACGATCCCGGTTTCTATCTGGATAAGCACCCACTGCGTATCTTTGCTTAAGCTTTGTGAGATCAAATGCCCGATTTTTTGTTTCCCTTCAATACTTGTAAATACATAGCACGATCAATATATCAACTACTTGTCAAAGTTTTGAAATTCGGTTTGTGGGTTGGCACGTGACCTTGGTAGTCTTTAGGGCTTCGTGATAGATACGGAAGGAACTTGGCGGTGATGTCCTGTTTTAGGAAAGTTCAAAATTATCAAATCATTTTCTGTTCTACCCTTTTTCGTTCAAACTAATTCTGTCTTCTTCCATCCCCTTCCATCCCCCCGTCTTTCCATCGTCATTTCATAACACTCATCGTCTTCAAGTAACCATTCTACAACTCTACAAACTCTCCCACAAGATACTCTCCTCCCTTCAACCCTGTCAGATACCCCTCAATCTTCTTCGTCAAAGTCCCCACATCAAACCCAAAATACTCATACACAGCCGTCCCCGGCAAGCTATGTCCAAACGTCTTCATGCAAGCCCCCGCATCCGCATATCTCTCCCACCCTTGTGCCGCATACGGTTCAATAACCACAGCCGGAATGCCCTCATGTCTCCGCAGTGTCTCCCTTTTATACTGCACGCTCCGCCTGTCAAACAGCCTCCAGCACGGAAAGCTCACCACCCGCGTCTGAACCCCGCGGGACCGTAGACTCGCTGCGACTTTGAGGGCAATGTTTAGCTCAGAGCCAACGCCAAGGATTGTCACTTGGGCGGAAGCATCTTCTTCGGCGACATAGGCACCAAAGGCCACTTTTTCACGGCTAGTACAGGACAGTTGGGGGAGTTTATGCCGGGAAGTCGAGATGAGTGACGGGCTCGTCCGCGCTTCAATGGCCGTGGCCCAGGCGCCAGCCGTCTCTTTGCTATCAGCGGGACGGATGTATAGGAAGTTGGGCATGGCGCGGTATAGCGTCGCGATTTCAATGGGTTGGTGAGTTGGTCCGTCTTCTCCGAGGCCGATGCTGTCGTGGGTGGCCGCGTGGATGATTTGGAGGCGTTGCAACGCGCCCATGCGGACGGCGGGGGCGGCATACAGGTAAAACATGAAGAAGGAAGATGTTACGGGGATAAAGGTACCGGGGTTATAGGCCGCAAGACCATTGGAGATTGCGGCCATAGCATGCTCCCGGATACCATAGTGGATATACCGTCCAGTATAGTCTCCGTTAATCCCACAGGCGGTCTGCAAATCTGGGTGTTGAAAATCGACCTTGTTGGGCCAGGTCATGTATACGCTAGGCGAGAGATCAGCAGTACCGACGACAAAGGAATTTATGGAGGCGGCAATGGGGTTGATGACAAAGCCAGAGGAAGCACGCGTGGATGTGTCTGACTTTGGGAAGGTGGCGGGAATGAGAGATCTCCAGGTCTCTGGAATCTCTCCGCGAACGCGCATCTGGAATTCTGCCGCGAGCTCCAGGTGGACGGAGTCATACTGCGAAACGAGTAATTCCCAGTCGGCCTTTAGACGTTCGCCACGGGCCGGGAGATCCTGGAAGAATTCCCGAGTCTCGGAACCGATAACGAAGTGGTCGTCAGGGTTGAATCCGTGTGCAGCCTTCATGTTACGGACATCCTCTTTTCCAAAGGCTGCTCCGTGAGCCTGTGCCATTCCCTGTACCGCACTACCGAGACCAATGACGGTCCGACAGTTAACAAAGGTGGGTTTCTTGGCGTTCCGGGTTTTCTCAAGGGCAGAAACGATCCCGATAACGTCAAAGCTGCCGTCAGCTATGTCAATGACATCCCACCCGCAAGCACGCATCCTGGCATTGACATCTTCCGTATTTGTCAAGTCCACAGATCCATCACAGGTAATTTGATTATCATCATAAATCAGTGTCAGATTCCCTAACCGCCAATGCCCCGCCAGCGAAATCGCCTCCAGAGCCACACCCTCTTGTAAACAAGCATCTCCCGTCATACACCAAATATGGTTATCCACCACCGGGAATCCCGGCCGGTTGTAAGTCGCCGCGAGGTTCTTCTGGGCAACGGCCATACCGACTGCATTCGCAATGCCTTGTCCCAAAGGCCCCGTCGTCACCTCGATACCATCATGTTCAATCTCCGGATGACCCGGGCACAGAGCGTCTGGCCGCGAAGAGTGGTAGGATTTCAGTTGATCGAGGGTCATGGCCTGATAGCCGGTCAGATGGAGGAACGTGTACTGGAAAAGGCAGCAGTGGCCATTGGAAAGGATGAATCGGTCACGGTTGAAAAAGGTGGGCGTATGCGGGGCGTAGCGCATTGTGTATTTCCAAAGAGCAATGCCAATGGCGGCCATACCAATTGCGCCACTGATGAGAGAGAGACAAACGTTGTTAGCGGATATAAAAGGGGAGCCGGACGACGGACGACAGAAACTTACCCCGGGTGACCGCCATTGAACTGTTGGCAGAGATCGGCGATTAAAAGACGAAAGGTTTTGAGGATCAAAGCATGTTGCTTCTCATTAGCGGTGGCTTCCTTGATGGCAGAAGATGAAGTCTGAGTGCCGGAACCAGTCAGCGGGCTGACGGTGGCGTCAAGGGTACCGGAAGCCATTTTGAAGATAACAAAGAAAGTCGGTAAGTAACTAGACTTGTTTGTTCCCAGCTCGATGTCTAACGGATAGAAACAGCTGGATATATCATGTTACAAAGACCATCTCTTTCATAACGAGCAAACCCCAACGCATTTGTATGTCTCTAGAGACATCCTTCACTAACACAGTCGCAGTTTCTTTCATGATCACAATACTTCATATCATCACTCTTGAAAATATCCATTTCCAGCAACTCCGTGCGTCTATAACTACCACAAACAAACAAACAAAAAAGCCATAACATCTTTCTCATCGCTCGAGCGCTCGAGATTAGAAGATTGGAGGTTAGGTTGCATATTATTTCCCGATTAGGTAATCCGAAGCACCGATCTACGCCTGGAACTCTGGGATTACAGTCCGTCGA
Source organism: Bretziella fagacearum (assembly GCA_002018255.1). NCBI lineage: Eukaryota > Fungi > Ascomycota > Sordariomycetes > Microascales > Ceratocystidaceae > Bretziella > Bretziella fagacearum. The sequence continues at coordinate 12,408 of MKGJ01000161.1, read as the reverse complement.
TTAAGCGTTTATATTTTCATAAAAGCGCTTATTTTTTTCTTTTTTGTACATGAGAATAAGTGGTCTGTCTCATGATCAATATATATTATATATGCATAATCATACATGTAAGCCAAGAGGTAAAAGACCAAAATTGGAGTTTGTAAAAGATTATATCTTTGACTACTTTGTGACTTGGATGGTTTCCTCATTTCTATATCCTTACAACAGATATTATCGCGATATTCAATCCAACACATTGTTCGGTCCTTTAGATCTACCGCTCACATGACAGGCTCTGTTAATCCCTCGACCCCTCCGGCCCGTCCGCCGATGCCCAACGCCGTAATCACTTCCGCCCCTCTTCCTAACCTGTCCCTCCAAGTAACGGCCGACCACACCATCAAAATTGTCGAAGCCCCCGTCTACGCCCCGGGCCCCCAGGAAGTCCTCCTCCATATAAAGACCACTGGTATCTGCGGGTTCGTCCTCTTTCCACCATTTGTTCCATCTACCTTGACTAACACCCCCAAATCCACCTTTAGCTCCGATGTTCACTTTTGGAAGCGCGGATGCATCGGCAGTCTCGTTGTCAAGGGCGACTGCATTCTCGGCCACGAAGGCGCCGGTGTCGTCATCCGCTGCGGCGAACAAGTCACAAACCTCCAACCCGGTGACCGCGTAGCCATCGAACCGGGCGTCCCCTGTGAAAACTGTTTCCTTTGCCAGCAAGGTCGCTACAACCTATGCCAAGATGTTAAATTCGCCGGTGTCTATCCCTACCATGGGACTCTCCAGCGATACACTGTGCACCCCGCCAAATGGCTCCACAAGTATGTATCTAGCTACTTCTTGGCTTGACACTTGACACCCTCCAAACTATGCAATTAAATACACTGTACTAAACTAACTTTTTTTTTTCAAAAAAAAAAATTTCAAGACTTCCCGATAACATGTCCTTTGCCGAAGGCGCCCTCCTCGAGCCTCTTAGTGTCGCCATCCACGGTGTCCGCGCCGCTTCCCTCCGTCTCGGCTGTCCCGCCGTCATCTGTGGCGCCGGCCCCATCGGTCTCATCACACTGGCCGCCGCCCGTGCCTCTGGCTGCCATCCCCTCGTCATCACAGATCTTGAAGCCTCCCGTCTTACTTTTGCCAAGAAGTTTGTCCCTTGGTGCACAACTTACCAAGTTAACCCGGCGCTCAGTCCCGAGGAGAATGGCCAGGCGATCCGAAAGTTGTTTGGAGAGAGGGAGTCTGATGCTCCGGGCAATGTGCTGGAGTGTACCGGGGTGGAGAGTAGTGTGATTACGGCGGCTTATACGGTCAGGAGTGGTGGTGTAGTGGTGGTTATTGGGGTGGGGAAGGCGGTGATGAATAATTTGCCGTTTATGCATATTTCGTTGGCGGAGATTGATCTGAGATTTATTAATCGGTATCGGGATACGTGGCCGGCAGGTATTGCGTGTCTGAGTGGAGGAATCCTGGATCTCAAGGACCTTGTAACGCATGTGTTTCCATTGGAACAGGCATTGGAGGGTCTTACATTATCGTCAGATCCGAAAAACGGTAGCATTAAAGTGCATATTACCGATGATAGCGTGGCGACCTTGTTCTAAGAAACTAGGGTTACTAGGGTTTTTTTTTGGCACTGTGGTCTATATGTACTCCAATAGTCAAAATCCTCCTTTTATCATTTGCATAATTCACGGTAGTAATAGCAAGGACCTTTTGGAGACGCAGTTATGCTCTACCAGGACTTTGGTCATCTACAGGATTTATTTCTGTTTTAAAAAAAGGCATCAAGTTTCTTATTTTATAGTGTCATAATCCCCTTCAACTCCCTCCTTCCCGGCCCCTCTATCTCCCACAAGCCGCTCAAGGTAAAGGTTTTGCAAATGCCATGGGGAAAGCTGATTAACCTCGTCACTCATCCCATTCCCGTTACTCTCCGTTTCGGCAAATTGAAGCGGCAAATAAAAGTAACAAATAAGCTGACTAAGCAGTATATAGTTGGTGGAGATGGGGTAAAAAGATATCCCGTTGATTTCATGACGATGGAAACGAAACTGCCGAAGAGGGGTTGTGAGTAACGGTTATGCCCTGGTTCCTGGCCGAGATATAAGCAATAATGGATCAAAGTGGAGTAACCAATTTAAAGGATAAGCAGCGAATCCGCCTGACGATAACGCTGAGGTTAGAATAGTCGGCGGTTGTGGTTTTCTAGGATGGGAAGAGTTGGAGTTTGGAGGTTTGATCGTGATTTCTATAAACGGCAGTTTCCTTTTCCCATTTGATTCTTTCCTACATTGTTCCATCTGAATCTCTATACTTCCTTAACCACACTATCCTTTCTCCTTTCTCTCTCTCTCGCTCTCTCTCTCTCTCTCTCTCTCTCTCTCTCTCTCTCTCTTTCTCAAAATGGTCCTCCCCACTGGCGTCTACCGCGCCGACCACGTCGGCTCCTTCCTCCGCCCCAAAGCCGTTCTCGCTGCCCGCGAAGCCGTCAACACCGGCACCCTCTCCCTCGCCGACCTCCGCGCCATCGAAGACGTCCACATCTCCACCCTCGTAGCCACCCAAGCCGCCAACGGCATCCAAGCCATCACCGATGGCGAATACCGCCGTGCCTTTTTCCACATTGACTTCCTCCAGCACCTGGGCGGCTGCCAACGTGAAGGTTCCCTTTCGTCGACTCATGTCACCACCCACGGCATGAAACCCCCGCGTGTCATCGTCACCGATAAACTCTCCCACCCGGCACCCATCGAAGTCGACAACTACAAATTCCTCGCCGGCGAGATCGCCAAGATCCCCGGCAGCGGCGGCACCGACAACAACAAAAAACATACCATCAAAATCACCATCCCCTCCCCCACCATGGTCCACTTCCGCGGCGCCCGCGACTGCATCTCCGAAACCGCCTACCCCACCCTCGAACCCACCTTCTTCAACGACCTCGCCGCCGTCTACCAAGCCGAACTCACCTCCCTCTACGCCGCCGGCTGCCGCTTCGTCCAACTCGACGACACCAACCTCGCCTACCTCTGTGACGCCGGTATGCGCGCTGAAGCTGAAGCTCGCCACGGCAGTGATGCTGCAACCCTTACGAAACGGTATGCTGCGCTCATCAACGCAGCTATCTCCAAGAAGCCCGCCGATATGAAGATTGGCATCCACCTGTGCCGGGGGAACTTCCGGTCGCAGTGGTTCGCACAGGGTGGGTATGAGCCGGTGGCGGAGACGTTGTTCCGGGATTTGAATGTAGATGTGTACTTTTTGGAGTATGATGATGCACGTTCGGGGGATTTCGCGCCACTGCGGTTCTTACCCGAGGATAAGATTGTCGTGCTGGGCGTCATGTCTTCAAAGAAGGCGGAACTAGATGACAAGGATGAGATTATCCGGCGGCTGAACGAGGCGGCCAAGTTTTGTCCCAAGGGTCTGGAGCAGCTGTGTGTTTCTCACCAGTGTGGGTTTAGCTCGACCCATGAGGGGAACGACTTGACTGAGGAGCAGCAGTGGGCAAAGATGCGGTTGGAGGTAGAGATTGCTAAGCAGGTGTGGGGTGAGGATCTGTCCAAGTAGGAGAATGGCATGGGATGGAGTGTCTCGGGACAGATACGGGACGCACACGCACTTCTCCGGTGTGTCTGTGTATGCGGGGTACGATATAGCTACAACCCTAGATTCCTACTGGTGAGGTTTTTCTTTTCTTTTCTTTCTTTTTTTCTTTTTAAATGTTTGGATTTCAAAATGGGTTCGATCATCTTGCTTCAACAGCGGCATCTTCTTTTGGCCTAAATAAAGAGAGGGATCGGGATCGGGATCGGGATCCAATATCATCTTTGATAGGTTGATGATATTACACATTCAACAGAGTTCTTGATTCTTTTCAAAATTTGATTTCTTTTTTTTTCTTTTATTTGTGAAGCGGCTTTTCAAATTCGACCTTTATTCCCATATCTTATAACCTCCCCCCCCCAAAGAAAAAGGAAAAAAAAAAAGAATACCTCCATTAAAAAACATACAACACCAGGGATTCGCATGTGGTCACCCACCATACTACTAGTCCGGCGCTCTGTTGCTTGACTATGGGGGAGCAGACGGGACCCCGTATTTTCCACAGGCTATGGTCGTATGTAGCATAGACCTATTGTCATTAGGCCTCATGTGTTGATATTGTAGAACATCATGATATTCTACAAAAGAAAAATAGTCACTAGGCACAAGGACACATAGTAAAAACAATATAATCAATACTGGAGATCAAAAGACGTAAACCTATATTGGTCTTTAATAGATTAACAAAAAGAAAAGAAGAAAAAAAAAAAAGAAAAAAAAAGTCAACAAAAGCCATTAACAATAGCTATAGAAAAGGCCTAACTGTGTTGAACCATGCGCCCCCCCCATCTCAACTCCAGACACACAGGCCTACCAACATACACTACTACTACTACTGATGCGGAGATAGAAACTTCAAATCTCTTTGAATTGCGACAATAATGTCACTCTAATGCAAAACGAATAAAAATGGCAACAATACACGCAGATAATAAAATCAGAAAATCAAAAAGGACAAAAAAGGAAAAAAAAAAAAAAAAAAAAAAAAGGAAAGGCGGTGTATAAAAAAATATAAAAAAATAAGAATAAAAAGGGATGCGAAAACAGAATGCCGCTACTGAAATGGGAGGAGAGGTAGGTGAAGACGAATAAAGAAAACAAAAACCATGCTGATAATCGACAAAGAGATATAAAAAATAAAAAAAAATAAATAAGAGGCAAGGTATCCGGAAATCATACCCAAACAATTTCCCAGATAGAGAGAGGACATGAATAAAATTAAAAACAAAACAAAACAAATGGAAAACGCGAGACAAAATTCTATGGGGAAATCAAAGGGAATGGACAGACAGGCACTGCTGGACCTCGGTGGAATGCAGTACAAGGAAATGGTAATAGTGATGTGGTGATACAAGGAGACAAGAGTGGCACGAAAGCGAAAAAAAAGAAAAAAAAAAGAAAAAAAAAGAAAAAAAAAGAAAAAAAAAGAAAGAAAAAAAAACATGTTATCCAGCTCTACTTGGATGATGACGATCAAAGTCATTTTTTTTTTCCCAAGCAGCAACATGCGCTTCTTCATATACTTCAGTCTTCCCCGATATGTTGTCCCGTAGACAAGGGCTTGCCTCGCACGGAATCCTAATCTTCAGAAAAGAAGGTTACACTATGCGCCGGAGCCGTCTGCGGCATGTCCTCCATCTCAACATCACCAACTACATGTCGCTGCTGTTGTGTATCCGTACTTGGTGTGCCAATCGGTTCCGGTGCAAAACTGTCATTGTATGGCATAGCACTCAATGGCCGTGCTGGAAGGTCGTCGGCTATCTGACGAGCTGGCATCGACATTGGTCTGTCGTACATTATATCGGTAGATATTGTGTCGTCGGGAGGGGAAAACGACCAGACTTCCATCACAGTCCGGTTTTGGCGGAGGGCCAAGGCAACACAACGCTCGCTCTGAAACGCCACCCTCCAAACGGCATCACTTTGTGAAATCAACTCACGGACCAGGTTACCAGTCTTGAGATCCCAAATCTTGACCCGCCCATCGCTACCACCACTGACAACGCGATTGTCATCAAACTGAAGACTAGTCACGCTGTTGTCGTGGGCAGCAAGACGGTGGATAGGCGTCATCCGCTCCAAAGACCAAACCCGAACAGATCCATCCGATCCGCCCGTGACAAGAGTGTCACCACGCATCTGAATCTGGCCGACAAGAGATGTATGGCCCTGAAGGATAGCAAGACATTCCGCAGTATTAGGATCCCAGATGCGAACATTAGTATCAAGACTTCCTGTAACGACTCTCTTGCCATCGTACGCAATAGCATAAATCTGGCTAAAATGCCCTTGAAGGGTCGTAAGACAACGACCCTCTGAAATGCTCCAGACACGAGCCGTCGTGTCATAACTCCCGGAGACTACGATATCTCCCTTGATCTCCAAGCATCGGACACTGGCTTGGTGGCCACTCAGCACTTTGGTGCAAGTACCAGTGACAATGTTCCACACACGTAAAAAGGAATCTCGCGAGCCAGAGATGGCCGTGTGCTCGTCTGACATCTTGAGACAACGCACAGTACTAGTGTGGCCGCTCATTTTGTGAACGCTGGCTCTATAAAACAGTTAACAACTATATATACCAGTGAAAAATTTAAAAAAAAATTTAAAAAAAAAAACTTACCCCGTAGCGAGATTCCAGACTCTAATATCTCGATCACAACCGCCACTCACGAGCATGTCACCCCAAGGAACCATGGCCCAAACACCGCCCAAGTGGCCACTGAGCGTCTTTTGTTGTTCGCCTTTGGTGTCAAATACATGAATACGCGTATTATCGAGCGCAAGGATAATGTATTTGTCAGTAAGATGAAGGCTAGTGACGACACCACCTTCCTCGGTAATGTACTTTAGAGACTTTTGGCCACCATTCTTCCAAGCAGCGTCGACCAAAAAGCGCTGCTTGAAATGCGACTTGTATGACCGAAGTCTACGATTACGTCCGATTTGATACTCTGGGAGGTTGTGGCTGACGGCAAGTTGAATCTCAGGAGCATCAGGGGAATCAGTAGTTGGCAATTGACGGTCGTATTCATGCTTGAAGCAAAGGTTTTTCCAAGTCATATCGTCACCCAAAAGATCACGCCATCTCCGTGAAACTTGAGCAGCACGAGCAAGGGTTTTCGGGTCATCGACGAATGAGAGAATCTGAAAAGAAAAGAAAAGAAGAAAAAGAGTTAGTACGTATCAAGACGTTGATATGGCGCGATACAAAGAAGCGGTAGCGGTAGGCTAAACACATTAGCTACTAGACATACTCTAAGACACAATTCGTCTGGTAGACTCGTAAAAGGATCCTTTTTGAGCAGCGGCGTAACAAACTGGTAGACGAAACTAAGTTGCTGACTCGTGCAAGTACCAAGCAGCCCGGAAAGCATTCTCATCCGTTCTTGGTTGGAACACATGCTGAAATATTGAATCATCTGGCGCTGGAACATGTCATTTTCCGGTTGTGGCGCTACAGACCACGACGGTCGAGAATTCAAAGGGCCGGGTGATGCCGCTGGTGTCGGGGGGGGAGGGGGAGAATTGGATGATTTTTGAGGGCACTGGCGCTGGTCAAAACCCGAAGTCGAGTGTTCAAAACTTCCGGTTGAAGTCGCCGTCAAACTTGGCGTCGGAGGACCGCAAAGGTGAGGCCTCAGCTGTTTGTGTGGGAACTGAACCTCAAGCTTTTCTATTCTGGAACTCAAGGCATCGTTGGCATTACTCATAACGGTATCGTCATTAGCTCCGCCAAATGTGCGGAGGCCAGCGATGCTGAGGGGTCTAGGCGGCATGCCTTTGGATGGCGGCATGTTGTTGGGTTGTTGGTTAAAGGACATGTTGAAAGTGTGGTGTGTGTGTGTGTGTGTGTGTGTGATGAATCTGAGAGGTTTTACGTGATGGGCGCAATCTCAAACAAGAAAAAAAAATCAAGAATGGTGCGTTGGGCACCGAACACTAAGTGTAGAGATGCAGAGAAATTGAGCGAGCGTTGTCGGCGCGTATCGTCCGGCTACAAGAGGAGAAAGATGAATGTGGTCTCCTGTCTGTCTAAAATGTATACGCGATATAAAATTGGAAAGAAGTGTATTTAATCCAAGGCGATGTCGCAAAAGTAGACGACGGAGCCGATTGAATATAATCGTCGGGCCTTGCTAGAGTCGAGAGAACGAAATTGGCGCTGGAGACGATGGATAGAGAGGTGAAGGACAAAGCCGGAATGAATTTTACAAAGAACAAAAAAAATTGGAAGAGAGAGCAAAAGGTCGGGGGGGTTTAGACTGAAGCCAGGAGAATCGAAAGTCGAGGTTTTGATCAAGATGTGATGATAATGTGCTATTGAGGAGTTGAGTAGTCGCGGGATGACGATCGAAAAGCTGCTGGGGGTAAGGCAAGGCGGATAGTCAATTTGGGAAAGGAAAGAATGGAGGATCAATGTCGACAAGTAAGTTCAATAAGAACGAAGGAAGAAGAAGGGATGTCCTGAATTGTCAGCAGACAGTCAACCAACCAGCCCGCTAGCCTAGGCCCGAGACAGGTAAATTTGAGGTTGGAGGGTTGAAGTAACAAGATGGATGGGGAGCGACCGAAACAACAACAAGAACAACAACAACAGCAGGCGAAAACAGAAGACGTAATTGACGGAAAAAAAGAAAGAAAAAAAAACAAGGGGATAGAGAATGAAGAGAATAGACGGGGGTGGGGGAGGGTGGAATGAGGTTTATATTGGAATGAATAGCGAAATGATGAAAAGAAAGAGAAGAAAAAAAAAAGAGGAAATTCAAGAGTGAGAAATGCAGGTTAGCGACTACAGAGAAGGAACAAAAAAAACACGGAGTCAGCATAAATAAAATGAAGCAGGAACCTCAGTTGACCAATCTTCCGGCACAAGGCAGATAGGGCCTGGTATGAGGACATTACAGGGCAACCCCCCCCCCCAAGTGCAGAAAGAGCGGGAAGTCTTTAAAGTGGGTTCTTTATGTTTCTCCAAGACGCTAGATACAGACAAAGAGAAAGAGGCAAGTAAGTGGCATAACCAGACATAGTGCTACTAACTAGTCAATTATGAATTATGTTCATCATGTTCATTTTGTGCAATTGTGCAATTGTGCAATTGTGCAATTGTGCAATGATACATGGTAATTGCTCTCTATCAAGCTTCCTCCCAAATTTAGCCTGCTTATATCATCCACTTTCAACATCAGATATATCTGTCTTTTGCCATCCTTTATTCACCCAGAACCAAACCAATCAAGAAACAAGCCTTTAAACCGAAGCCAGCTTTCCTCCTCCCTCCCCTTCACATATATATATATATAAATAAATAAACTACTTTTCAAGTTAATCCCTTGGTGACCAGGGGATGTGACAATTGGAGGAAAGCCAGGATATATGAGACCAGAGAGACCAGACCACTTGAGGCAAAGCAACCCTTCCATAAGCTTACCAGTTCCCCAACAATCTGTTCTACCCTATCTTTTTTCTTCTTCCTTTTTCTTCTTCCTTTTTCTTTTGTTGTTGTCGATTTACTCACACTCGCCCACGGCTTGACTGAAACTGGCCAGGCCATTCGCTAAGCACGTTGGGCCACTCTCATGGCTGCCCACCCACCAACGGACGCTGGGGGGGAGGCTAGATTGGTGGCGGGTCAGCTAGTGACGATACTAGATGTATCTCGGGCGATAAGTTGAAGTAAGAGTGTTTATGTCACTATTTCTTTTTAGGGTTTTGGGCGTATGTATAAAAAGAATAGAGAGAACAACTCCAATATCTTCTTCCAGTCCAAAGTACCTACTTACTTACTTGACCAAGGGATGATAGCTTGCAGTTGGTGGTCAGTACAGTATGTGAGTAAGATTAACGAGTTCCTTATCCAGTACCTAAGATAGGTACGTACTTACATACCGTATGTGCATATTTTGCCTTTTTTAAATATTCACCTCCAACTTGGCCATTCTGCTTCATCTCAAAACACAGAAATTTTTAATACAGTTTAGTAAGTACCTGTACCTACTTAGATCCACGCCACGCCGCCCTGTAATTTTGGTGCATGTTTTGGTAATCTTAGATATTGGATTGACTATATAGATCTGCCACTATGCTTTAATGCCTGGAAATAAGCAATTCAAGCACCATGGCTTATGTCAAAAAAAGCAACATGTATGTAGGTAGATATGTTACTCAATATTCTCATCATCAATTCCCATTCTGTTTGCTCCTTTGTGGACCAAAGACATGCAAGCACTATGCATTGGCAACCTATGAATGCTATGCTTGCTTCCTTTGGACTTTATATGCAGAGTAAGAATGGATGGAGCCTTGTATTTTGTTCATTTTGTTTTCTCAATCCAAAAGCTTGGCTATATCTGTGGTTTTCCACTAGGGTTGCAAGAGAAGTCTACAAATATGGGTGTCCATTGTACTGTTTTCAAGAGTATAGTATATCTTCCATGGGTGGCTATAGAACATACTTTCAATACATACATCGGTACACATGTAAGTACTTACTTGTGTGGTGATGTTGTCTTTGTATTCAAAACAATCAGCTTTGCAGTGCATATGTAGTTGGTAGCAGATGCACAGCTCATCCCGCACACTTTGCTTTTCCATGGGAACAAAGACCTCCTTTTTCTGTCGGCCGACTCTAGACTCTGATGTCTGCATTGACAAGCCTAAAATTACTTGGTTTGGTTCAGGCTCTGCTGTGCCCTCCTCCTCTCCACAATATTTTTTTTTTTTTTTTGGTTTGTCTCTGGGTTCATTTACTTTTCTTGTTTATATAATAAGATTCTCTTTATTAATCTGCCTGTTTTGCTTTTTTACTTGTTCATGATTTCAATTTTTCAATTACACTCTTTGAAAGGACTTGATATAACTGAGGATCTAATCCCCTCCAAAAGAAAAAATCAAAAGAAAAGAAAAGCCCAGGGCGAATCTAGTTGTAAAGTTCCCCTGTAAAATTCTAGATTCACTAGGCCTAAACGTTGATGTCGTCATTCTGTCCCATAAATTCCCAGAGTCTGAGTACAACCACTCTTTGATACCACTCTCTATCTGTCTCTCTCTCTCTCTCTCTCTCTCTGTCTCTCTTGAGTTGGGTGGCGGGAACCTCATTCAGCCTGAGTTTGCCATCTTTTTTGTTCATGCCCATTTCCGAGTATTCATGACTCCACCTTGAACTACACACCTAGGTAAGTAAAGTACTAATTTACCGCCATTCTCTAACTTAATGTTATAGTACCTACATCTCCTTGGTGCGGCCAAACTTGTCCTCCAACCGACAACCGCCTTTTCATCAGTTCCACCGTCAACTTTCCCTTTTGATCACCATTCATCTTGGACTAACTGAGGCACACCTAAGCCCGTGCTTGGTCTGATGGACGAGTTTTCAGAAGCTTTAACAACCATTCAGTGTTGTCTGATGAACACTTAGGGGGGGACTGTATGTCCAAGCCAGACCAGATTACAATTGATGTTGTTTTGCCCAAGACTGAGTCCCTGATCGACATTTTAGGGAAATTTCAGACGTTCATATCACAGTAGGAGTTGTTTGAAGTGAAACACTACTGCTTCACAACCTGAACGCTATGAACTATTATGTTAGCTGGGGATTTGGTTCATTCGGGAACAGATGCCTTAGTTAATTGTCAAAGACATGTATTTCAAGTGTTGCACTGGCTCTCTGAACCTATAATCTGGATATGGGATCCAACAACATCAACATTACATGGAGACGCTATTCAAGAACAACATCAACTTCCGTTACACGAATAATGGAAGCCAAAACATGACAAGCTTTGTTCAAAGTGACTTTATGTTATTAGAGCCAAGGTGGGCTTTAATTATTAGGGTTCGGGATATCTTGGCTCAGATTAATTCCAATGCTTGGATAACATGTACTGTGGGGGGAATGTGCCTCCTAGAACCTCCCTTCGCTTGCGATATCTTGTTCCGATCAGTCACAATCAAACCACGAATGACATGGATCTGATAAGAGAGATACGATAAGGACTCGATAGGGTTATACTAACCCATACCTGGTAGCCCCACTTCTGCAGCTTATTTTGCCTGTAATGGTAAATTTTAGCAACTCTAACCGTCTCTAGCCGCCTAGAGTCACCACCGAATTCCTTATTGGCTGTTCCGGTTTTACACGAACCATCTGCTCATTGGCCGTCGGGTTTGCACGGAGAACTACAATAGCTCAGGTCATTGATGCCAGAATTCTGTTTCTGTATTGATAATGACCTGAGACATGATGCTTATAGAAGCTCATTGCATTGTGCTATTAGGATATGGCGTTTGTAATTGCCTTGGTTCAATTACTATCTCCAGTTGAGCGAACGATACTCCGACACCGCTGAGGGAGACATCATAATGGAATCACGTGACACAAAATTTTTGACCTTTTGAATAAAGAAAAATCGGCGAAACTTCAAAGCGTAAATGCAAGTAGGAGCGCTGCCAAGTGCGTCCCAACATAGAAAGCAATCCAAAGCCAAGAACGGCAAGCAGTAGCAAGGTCAGAACAATGAAGTTGGCCTAGAAATTTAGGAGCCTCAGGCCTATGTGGGGGGGTTTTTTTTTTGTGACTTCTTGTTTTGATAGTTCTCCCGAAGAAGGGCCTCCCCAACCAAACGCCTTCTCGTTTTGTCTGGGTAAATTTCGGAGCTCCATCCAATTGAACCTTTTGTTCCCTGTACCTTTTTCAAAATTCTCGTTCGTTATCGCCGGCCATTTTGTCTCTCTCTTTTTTTTTTTTTCCCCTCTCACCAAAAAAGAAAAGATCCCCCCTCCCATTCCCTCAGTTTCCCCCCCCCC